>JARHVA010004913.1:677500-682500 GCA_037957365.1 Torreya grandis | reverse complement strand
CTTACAAAAAATAAAGTATGCCATCCATGAAATAAAGTTTTTAAAAAATGAAACATATAGGGTAAATAATGAACAAATACATAAAAATTAGCACAACTTACATCATCATTCCTCTCCTATAAGATATTGTTATTATTTTAAGAATAATTAAATGGATAAAAATATTTAAAAAAGGAATTTATTTCACCCTACCTATAAATAGGTATATTTGGACATTAGATTTTCATTTTTCAAGGTTATAATTTTATTTAAATATGATAATATTTTATGTATCACTTCCACTATGATTACTCATGTTTATGTATGATTTCTTAGATTATTTTATTCATTTTTGACATTTTCGCTGTGACTTTAACATGTGGCAGAAAAATTGTCTCCATTTTGAACAAATAATTTTGAAAATCAAAATACATTATATATTGGGGCCTTCACCCATATAGATATCAAAAGTGCAAGATATATTAGCCAAGATCAATACATGGTTTGATATATAAGTATATATATGGATTTTTATTCTTCATGTAGTTTTCTTTAATTTCTTGAAACTTTCTTAATGTGAATAATCATATGTCTATGAATCAATATAATAAACAATAGAAACGTTAACATGTATAATTGGAAGGGGAGTAATAAGCATGACTGTTTATAGAACTAGACCTAAGGTAGGAAACTATTACTCTTGATCAATCAAACATTAAAAGAATGCCTCTTCATAAACATATGGATGGAAAATATATGGCCTGTCTAACCACACATGATTTCATTTAGAACTAGAGGGGACATCGTTAAAAGGAATAAAGTGATAAAGTGCCATCTAAAATATGGATAACATGAGACTAACCATATAAACAATAGTGAATAATCTACTCTAGTTTGATAGAAGGATTCATTAATTAAACCTAGATCTACCCATACTAAACAATGGAAAAAATATTATGAATGAAGAATTCATTTATAGTTTTTAATTTAAAGATGAAATGTGGAGCTCTAGAGGGATAATCAAAGGAGGTCATGATCAAACATAATTTCTCTAATTAGTGGTAAGGAATTATATATTTATTAATGGAATGAAATTTTTAATTCTATCCAAAAAGGAATTATAGTTTATAATTAAAGATATTAGATATAAGAAATAGTAAATGTTTGACTAATATAATCTTATTAAACATTGTGTAAAAATGAAGTGTCACATAATATATTGAATTGAAATAAAAATGTGTCATTAGTAATTAATAATTAAGGGGATTGTATCCTTAATAATTAATGACATTGAGTTAAAATGTTGTGAATGGACATGGGAAAGGTTTGTGTGACTAAGATCAGTATATAAATGCATTCATCAAGATCAATAATTAAAAAAATTAGGATGATTTATTGAGCTTTATAATCTTACTATATTTTAGGATTTATATCTAAACCATTGATTTTCTATTATGTGTGAATATTCAAAACACTCATTGAGATAGAAAGTGATTGTGGATAATTATTGTAACTAATAGGTTTATTTTTGTGTTTTCCCCCTTTTTGTATTTTTTGTGTTATGATTTCATTTATATGTTTTCCCTTTTCCTTTACAATTTATTCACTTTTTTTCTATTCTTTTCCCTTCAAACACTCTACTTGAATTATGTTTGAATAGATATTATATCTTTCCATTTTAAATTATGGTGCAACACCACCTTATTTTCTACATATTTATAACTCATTCCCATTTTAGGGATCTCATTTATGCAATTAGGTTAGGAAGATTAACATTATAATAAGAAACAAAACAAGATATCTCTAGAGGATATCTATAAGGATCAGTCACATACAAAAGATAGATCATATGTAATGTTTTATTTCTAGGATGCATTTAATTAAAAAATAAAAAATTTAAAAATATCAATTTATTAATTTAAATATTGACCATATATGCCACATACTTGTCAAGGATCTTGGACATTGTACTTATATTCAAAAATCTAACTATTAAATCTAGGTGGATGCTTACATGCACTAAAAGAAATATTCCGTTAGAGTATATAAAATTATTTATCATCATAAGATAAAATGTGTATCATTTTAATACATTATAATGGGTCACCCCAATGCCATATAACTACATATAGGACTAATTCATAAAGATATATGTAACAATAAAAATTAAAACAACTCAAGAATATTTATGATGGACATTTATTTTTAGCTTAGATGCATTATTATGTTTTAAGACTAAAATAATGTTACAAAAAAGATAAAATTATTTAATTCTAATGATAAAATAATTATTAATAATTTTTTAGAACTAGGGATCTATAGAGCCATATTTTAGACCTAATTGATCATTTTTTGTAGAGGTTGTCACTTTCAAATTCCATTTTTGGTCACTAATTTTTTTTGAAACATTCTAAAAGTAGTCATAATCATATATCAATTCTATCCTCTTTGAGTTTATTTTTCAATATTGTATAACCTTTCTTAAATAATATTAGTTATTGTCTTCTCTTATTTAAATAAATAATATTTAGATATATCTCTACCTTTTTATTTGTTCTAATTTATCAAATTGAATGTACTCTTCCACTGAACCTGGAATAGGGTGTATCTATTTAATATATTTTCCATTGTTACTTTTTTCCATTAATATACATATATTTTTGAATGATTTTATAATTATTTGTGTAAATATGTTTTTAAACGCCTCCTTTTTATAATATATAGCTTTAGTTTTTCATGTTCTCTTTCACTTAATTACTTTCTATTTTGACATTTTTAGGTTTGATTTATCTAGGGGTTGGAATTATTATTTCAATATCATTATTGTTGGATTTTTACATGTCATAAATGATTAAATTTTATACCAATAAAGATATTTATATCTATAAAACCTTCAAGGAATAATGTTATTTTTATTAGTATACATTGTGATTTAGTTTAAAATTATTTTATTTGTACTTCTTTGAAAAACAAAATGGTGAACATTGATTACATTAATACTCATTATATTAATGATATTTTAGTTCTAGAATTTCGAGTTATGAAAATTCATATATTGAAAATTATAATTATTTTCATACAAATATCGATTTTTTTGATATGGATTCCTGTAATGATGATTAGTTTATGAAACTTACAAATATGAGTTAACATTATATAACTATCATTAATATATATTATAGAATATAGTAAACATTAACATATAACTATATCAGGTTGGATGATGAAGTTTTTATGAAATAGTAAACTAGAATATAAATATATCAGGATAGCCAAAGCACTTGGCTTAATGATTGAAGGTAATGGTAAGATTCACATTAGGTTCACTATAATGTATGTGTAAGATAGTATTATCCTAAACTTATCCTATTTGAAGAGATCTAGACTTAGAAAATGTTAATCAAAGAGGTTGTGATACCTTATCTTTGGGTCATGACCAAGTGTGGATATATAGACCTAAAAATATGGGTAATTACTAATTTCATATGAAATGGTTAAAAATCATTTAGGTTTATGACACAACGTAATTCTTAAACTGTACATATAACTATATAATAAAGCTATTTCCAAAGGTAATGTAAGTAGTTATGAAATAAAACAAATGTAAATTAAGTAGAAGGGTTAGAGTAGTGAAAATAAGTAAGGGTCCGCGGTATGAAATTGGAAATCTAAGCTAACCAATAATGTATAAATGGAAATTATAAGTAATCTTATAATTTATTTCAATATAGGTGTAGAATATATACAAGGATGAACATACATATATTTATGTACTAAATAATAACATCTATCTACCAAATAAAATAAACTATATAGAAGAAGGTTACAAATACATAACTTTAAGGGGACACATTGAGCCTCAATCTCCCACTTGAATAATGGTAATTTCGATGATATTGTTGTCTTTTTTAAGACCTAAAAATATGAAAACAAATGTTCCAAGACAATAAAGGACCTTATAAAAAATCTCTAAGAATTATATAAGACAAACTTGCTTCAAGCTAATATTATACCTATGAATCTTCTAAATGTGACTAAGGAATACATGTGAGAAAAACCAAATAATATAAGTGTAAAATAATTTATATATATGTTCTAAATTAAATGTGACTTGTATATATAGTGGTAAAATACCCAAACCTAGACAAGGATGATGGAATCAGTCAGATTGATGTAGTTAGGAAAATTCTATTGACATTTAACTACATCATCTAGCTTGAAGCAACACAAATGAAAAAATAATAAACTCATAACTACATTATCCAAGATGATATAATAAAATGAGTGGAGAGTAATGAAACATAAAGTATTAGCCTATATGATGTAATAGGAAATGAGGGAATTTACATAACCTAGATAGAGAGAATGGAAGGAAGTAGGTAGGTAGGTAGGTAAATATAAGAAATATGAACAAAAAATGGGAATGATATGATCATGACATGGATAGAAACATATATTGAAAATCATCAAAGTCCTTCCCACCCATTTCATATAGGACCATTTAAGGTGTGCTCTCTAGGAGATTAAATATTGATAAGTTTGTTTCGAGAAAAAAATTGAATAAATGATAAAATGAAGATATATAAAGTGTATACATATTATTCCATTATAAAGCATCAACAGATAAAATTTAGACTAACAGTTTGATAATATGCTAAATTTAATAAAGTCCTTATAAATATTACCATTAGACAATATATGTAGTGTGGGATAGGTCAATACATTATAGGTGATTATAGGAATAATACTAATAATGTTAATTTAAGAAATACAAGGGAATAAGATTTCATTTTGAAGGTATTTAATGAATATTTTTATGATTTCCAGGTTGTAGAATGAGGTTTCCAAAATAATCTCTAAAAAGGGTAGGGTAATTTTATTGTGGAATTACCCACTATGTATTTGTAGGTTTAGATTAAATTTTCATTATTTGGTTGTACATTTGCAACATTTTAGTGTTATTATGGTATTTTTTGGTAGACATTTGGTTCATTTAATTTAATATTTTTGTTATACAATTG
>JARHVA010004913.1:670000-672500 GCA_037957365.1 Torreya grandis | reverse complement strand
ATATTTAAAATAAATCATCTAAATGTGTAAATTAATGGGTCAATGATGTTTTCTTGCACCGTATGCAAGATGAGAGATTAAAGAATATTTTAATTTATTGTCTAAATAAATGACAACAAACTGTGCTCACCTTCAATAAACATCAATAATGTCAAGTAGTCATTTGTATCCTATAGAATTTGAAAAATTTACTTACAATTTTTTTAAAAATAGTGCCTCCTTATATAGATATAAATTATATCAATGCTATAATTTACTTAAGAATATGAATGAGGTATTATTTCCACATGTGCCTAAGGATATCATCATATGAATGTCAATCATTCTTAATTATCCTCCCATATGTATCTATATTGATTATTTAGATGAATAGGAGGGCTTCCACTTTTATGTTGGACATTAATCAATGACTATTGAAGACATATGAACTACTACCCAAATTAATTCATAAACAAAAAGGTAAATTAACATAAGTGAATTCATAGAGGTAAATAAAATTCATCGATAAAGGATAAAATCATTTCTCCTCATGAATATTTTTTTTTAAATTAATTATTATTATATCCTTGGATAATAAAAGTTTCATTCCATTCACAAAGTATCTGTTTTTCTCTAAGATGGCTACACAAATTTTTAAAATTTCTTTTCATGCTCCTAGTATGAAAAGAGGATCTCTAAATGAAGATAAAATTTAAAATTAGTAAATAATTTTTTTATAGCCTAGAACCTAATATTTCCTTAAGGATTATAGAGGATATATATTTTATATTTAAAATAATATAAATATTAGAGTAATAAAAACTATGAGTATCAAGATTTTTTCTTTTCTCTATGAAATGAGGAAGATCTCAAAGATGACATATTATCTACATGTGAAGTATTTACAACAAAGATACTTTATAAATAAATATATATTTTTATAAACTTTTAATGTAAGTGTATCCATGAATATGATTTGGGATATTATTTCAACTCAAATAAATGAAAATTGCATAAGGATAGTGATACTTAGTTGCGATAAGGGGATGACATTTTTAGTTATATACTCATTTGGAATACAACATTGTGAGATCACCTACTTCATTAGTCACATAAATATAGTAGGGATGACTTACAAAAAATAAAGTATGCCGTCCATGAAATAAATTTTTTAAAAATGAAAAATATAGGGTAAATAATGAACAAATACATAAAAATTAACACAACTTACATCATCATTCCTCTCCTATAAGATATTGTTATTATTTTAAGAATAATTAAATGGATAAAAATATTTAAAGAAGGAATTTATTTCACCCTACCTATAAATAGGTATGTTTGGACATTATCTTTTTATTTTTCAAGATTATAATTTCATTTAAATATTATACTATGTTATGTACCACTTCCACTATGATTACTCAAGTTTATATATGATTTCATAGATTATTTTATTCATGTTTGAGATTTTTACTATGACTTTAACATGTAGCAAAAAAATTGTATCCATTTTGAACAAATAATTTTGAAAATCAAAATACATTATATATTGGGACCTTCACCCATATAGATATCGAAAGTGCAAGATATATTAGCCAAGATCAATACATGGTTTGATATATAAGTATATATATGGATTTTTATTCTTCATGTAGTTTTATTTAATTTCTTGAACCTTTCTTCATGTGAATAATCATATGTATATGAGTCAATATAATAAACAATAGAAACATTAACATGTATAATTGGAAGGGGAGTAATAAGCACGAGTGTTTATAGAACTAGTCCTAAGGGAGGAAACTATTACTCTTGATCAATCAAACATTAGAAGAATGCCTCTCCATAAACATATGGATGTTAAATATATGGCCTGTCTAACCATACATGATTTCATTTAGAACTAGAGGTGACATCGTTAAAAGGAATAAAGTGATAAAGTGCCATCTAAAATATGGATAACATGCGACTAACCATATAAACAGTAGTGAATAATCTACTCTAGTTTGATAGAAGGATTCGATTATTAAAGCTAGATATTTCCATACTAAACAATGGAAAAAATATTATGAATGAAGAATTCATTTATATTTTTTAATTGAAAGATGAAATGTGGAGCTCTAGAGGGATAATCAAAGGAGGTCATGATCAAACATAATTTCTCTAATTAGTGGTAAGGAATTATATATTTATTAATGGAATGAAATTTGTAATTCTATCCAAAAAGGAATTATAGATTATAATTAACGATATTAGATATAAAAAATAGTAAATGTTTGACTAATATAATCTTGTTAAACATTGTGTAAAAATGAAGTGTCACATAATATATTGAATTAAAAGAAAAATGTGTCATTAGTAATTAATAATTAAGGGGATTGTATCCTTTATAATTAATGACATTGAGTTAAAATGTTGTGAATGGGCATGGGAAAGGGTTGTGTGACTAAGATCAGTATATAAATGCATTCATCAAGATAAATAATTAAAAAAAATAGGATGATTTATTGAGCTTTATAATCTT
>JARHVA010004913.1:535000-665000 GCA_037957365.1 Torreya grandis | reverse complement strand
CAAGATTATATATTTCATAGGGTACTTGATATTCTATGCACTGGACATTTTTTTATAACACATTAGATCCATGGGATACTATAACATTTCTATACTAGTTTATTATCCTTTTTTATGCACTTTCTTGAGTGTATTTCTTTGGTATTTCCTCTCTTGTTCAAGAATTTGAATATACTCCATTGTTATTGTATGGATATGTGTGATTTCCTTGATATTTGGACATGTAATTGATTATTATATGGAAATATAAATATCTCATCCTTGATTTTGTGGATATATAACAAAGTCATGTCCCTTAAATTATGTGGCATTCAGATTCACCTTGTTTTTAGTCTCCTTTGACCATTGTGTATTCACTATATTTTGATTGTTCTTATGTGTGATTAGTTTTCTAGTTTACCTTATATAAATCCTATCTAGATGTTGACATGATCATTATAATCCATATTAATCCTTCATGTGATCATCTAGTCCTATGCACTCTAATGATACATTTACATATACATGTTTTCCTAAACGCTACATGGTTACATTCATAGATTATCCAATTATCTTATCCCTTTGAGGTGAGGTAACTATAAATCTATAGTATTACCCATGTCAAGGGGGGATATTAGTGGGGGAATGTTATAGAGGCATGTTATCCACATTTATCATAGTTTCATATTTAGTGGGGCCATGCTTTGGAAGCATGTTATCCACACTTATTAAATAGTTGGCACATATAATAGTTTTAAGATTTAGTGGGGGCATGTGATATAGGCATGACTTGAACACAATCATAGTTTTCAGATTCAGTAGAGGTATGTCATATAGGCATGGCTTTTAGAAATTCATGGTTTTTAGATTTAGTGTGAACATGATTTGGAAGCTTATTCTTCACACTTGTTTAGTATTCAACATCTACATATTTAGTTAGGGCATGTTTTAGAAACATGTCCTCCACATTGGCACTTATTCCAATTTTTATATTTTTTGATACATATTAGAGGAATGATTTATAATTATTTTATGACATATATATAGTTTTCAAATTGTCCAACACACATAGTTATATCATTCAGATTCATATTTGTGGTAAAATTCTTTACAGTAGTACCTTTGTCACACATAGTTTTAGTATGAGATATATTGAAGGTGCATATGTTAAGGACTATTTTAGATAACATGGACTTATCAATAGTAAGAAATTTCGAAAACTACTAGAAATAAATTGGAGTATATCAAGATTAAATTGGATTGTATCAAAATTAAGTTGGATTTATAACAAATAAATCACATATGTCTAATGTATTAATGATAAGTCCAAATCATTAAAATTTATCATAAATAATTATTAGTTTAAAACTATCATAGAAAAAATGGACTTCATTAAGAATTAATTGGACTTATTTTAAATCAATCACTTTGATATTATATATTTGTAATAAGTCCAAATTATGTGACCATTAAAAATAGTTCACAAACCATGCATTTACAAATAGTAAGACTTGGTAATTTATTTATTAAGGAAAAATAATTCATACATCAATCGAGCACTTAGGTGATATGTGATTTAAAACACTTGGGATGATTGGGATGTCATGTGTCATCAATTGATTAGATCAAGAACTATCTATTTAATTCTATTTGAGTGATGTCATCATGACAAAAATGTTTATCTCATATTTGTGTACATGCCATGTGTCGATCACATCTATTGTATTATTATATTATTAATATAATCTCCTACACAATCAATTTATTGAGATTGTAATACATTTTTCAATCTTAGGTCCTTGCATTGTTTAAGACTTTTATATGGACTAGTCATGCTTTTGCATACTTGAGTCACTAAGATTATGCCATGTGGCAAATCTTTGGTGATTTTATGAAGGGTAATTGGAAAAACTAAAAAGTTGAATAACAGTTATCGATACACAAATGTTGAAGAACAAATCATGACTTGAAAGTGAGACATTATAAGGTGTAAAAATTGAATACCTTTTCACATACATAGTAATGCTAAAGTGTAGTTTACAAAACACAAAAGATGAATTGTAAATTTTTAGATGTACAAATTACAAAGACCATTCTCTGAAGACCAGTTTGATGGATGTAAAATGTGATGTTTAATTTGAAAAAGTAAAAATCCTAAGAGGTTTTCATGATTCAAAAAATGTGATCTAGATATTTGGAATATGAAAAAGATAAAGACCATTTTTAATCATAAAAATGTGAAGTGGATGTTCCAATAGTCAAATGCTATTAAATAGATGCATAATTACTAAAATACTAAATTGTCATAGTAGAAAATATAAAACTCAAATGCCAATCTATATTTTCCAAAACCTAAAATTTGAAGTGTCACTAGAAATCAATATAAATAAATAAAATAATAAAACATTATACATTCTAAAAAATGGACTAAATTTTTAAAAAAAAAACATTCATATTTCTCATTCAAAAATTAAGGAAAAAACATTTTGAGTTTCCCAATCGTTTTATCACTATTTTTATTAGTGCCTAATGAGACGATGCATTAAAATAGTCTATTGTAATGCCTTTACAAAAATTAGTGAGAAAAGTGTATGACCTCTCCAATTTTTATTTGTTTTCTAAGCATAGATGATACTATCTATGAGTATTAATGGTAAAGATGTGCCAGTTGGGTTTGGCTTTCATTTATTATCCAAGGATCCTAAATAAATTTTTGATTCTTCTATATCTTATTTTCTTGCATGAACTAGGATGAACCAAGCTACATTAACCCTTCCTTATATATCCCCATTTATTTGTAGTATCTCAATATTGATTTTAGCTATAGAAACCCATACTCTATAGTCCACTCCTATAAAATTATCAAGTCTGACAAATAACATATCTTTGATTTGCACATATTGAGTAAGATCAAATGAAAATTTTGTTCTTTTTCTTCTTGGACCAACATATGTATCTATATATGCCACTCCAAAATCAAGGGTCCTATCGTGAACCATTTTGTGTGGATATTTATGCATGGGTATGTCATGATGAGTTATAGTCCAAAAATTTTCTATGCACTCAACTTTATTAGGGAACATGTCTTCTTTCATTATGTTATGGATGTTTAGGAAGTAATATTCTAGATCCTTTCAAATACTATTTCTAGTCATACCAAATTCATTGAATTGATGTACATACTTATTCAAGTTATATTTAATTTCTTTTTAAATATTTTTTCTACTTCTATATAAGTCTTTTGCAACAATGGAATCTTGAGACATTTCTCTATTTTTCAAGTATTTTAAATATATATTTTTTGAATTACCTTTTGGAACATTTGGCTCACCATTTTATTTTATTCCCCATAATTTAATAAGGGGGGGACTAATTTCTATCTCTTATAGAGTTTATTAAAAGCATAATGGGATGACCTTGATCCATGTGTATAATAAATTATTGACCTTTTGTCAATCCTACTATTTCGTTTTTTCCCTTTAGCTAGTAACTATTAACATACTCTTTGAAATCCACCTCTTTAATCAAATATGGCATGATGTTTTTTGTATTTTCACACATATTATGAGTTTCCATCATATATTCCACAATCCATATAACTTTCCTCTTTATTCATTTAGATAGGTTTCCAAATGTGTCATCGATGTCCTCATGATTATGTCTTATATGGAGAAATTTGGCCTCAACATCGAGGAAATCACCTTTGTAGACAAAGAGAGATAAATATTACAACACATACCTATATAAAAAACATGATTTTATGAATTTATAAAAGTAAAATTAATTCCATATAAGGTTTAACATTTTAAAAATATAATTATGGATGGAATTACCTATTCTTATTATCCCTACAATAGTTGTCTATTTGAAGGTATAACCTAGAAGGAATTTTCTTTAAGCCACCTATTGATTGTGCTTCTCTATATTTATTGAATTTAGAGTAATAATTAGAGAAAATTACATCATAAAATGAATATTTTGAATATCCTAGTTTATATAGTAAAGATCCATAAGTATTTGGCATTTTTGTTTCCATATCCGTTAAACACTTATTCAATGAGGTGATAGTAAATTTAGAGCCTCCAAGAATTTATGGTAAAAAAATGCCCATATCTTCTGGCACAATGACCATGTGTTGTAATCCCTACCATTGATAACTCTAATATTCTATCAATAACTACTTTGCTTTTTTTCACTATCCTATGCACAAATGTTTTTTGATGTTCTACCTTGTCATGAATGACATCAGGGCACTCTTTAGGGTATTGATCTGACATTAATTTATGTGTCTAATACATTTTTCTTGCATAAATTATTTCATTTGAGTTCATCACAAATTCTTAATTGATACACTCTCCTTGACCTCTAGAGAGGGACCTAGAGCATTTTTATTCATTCAATAAGATGCATGTTTTTCATCTAGTGAAGTCATCAGACGTGATAATGGTCACATCATAAATATTATTTCTCCACATGTTATTGAATTTTTTCCTGGATATTTACTCATATTTCATATCTTCTAGTTGTGCATTGATGTGGTGCCTCATAAATTCTTGAGTCAAATATGTTGGAAGATGTCAAACATTTTCTTGTGAGCCATCTTTATCTACCTAACATGTTAGTCATGGAGAAACATATGCAACATCATCCACCAATTGGTCCAATAAATCTTTAGCTTCCATTGTCTTCTTTTATGGCTTTTGTCAAAATCTCCCTACATGTAATGCATTTTTTTCCATTTTTGTGATAATTTTGAATGTCAAAAAAGATACGTATATTCAATCCAAATGTTTTAAGCCAATTTTCCAAATAAATATTTGTACCCTTAAAATCAATACTAATTTTGTTTTTATTTTCCTTAAAAAATTTGATAGAAAGGGCATCCAAGACATGTTGCCTCCTATATATTATGGTGGAATCAAGAAACTTCATCTTTGTATATTTTAGAATCTCAAATGACAATCCTAACTGAAAACATTTTTTGCCACAACATTTATCTACATACATTGTTGAAATCTCACTATGTATGTTTTCATCAAACTCCACTTGGCTGAGTGAAGTGTTTGGTTGATTTATTTTTTGGCCCAAGTATTTGTAGGCATGAGTTAAATTTTTTATGTCTTTCTGCTAGAAATGTTAGACAAGGAGTCACTTCATTATCCAATACATCCTAAATATTTCCAATTTATTTCTCCTTTGGTGTCATGTATGGTAAATTATTTGCTCTATAAGTCTCAATGTCCACTATTTTACTAGAAGATCATTTAATGATAGATGTTTTAGTTACCTCTCTATTGAAAATCTCACAATGTTGTATAACTTGCCTTATGTAAATTTCCAATTCATTTTCTAACATTGGGATAAGAATGTAACCTAAAACCCCCCTTGGTTGTGTGAATTAAATATAACCAAAAGATATTTTTTCATTATTTATAAGAGTTATATATTTATGCAACAAATGTACCATTTTCCTATGATTTTTTTTTAAATATTTGAAATGTATTAGGATCATTGATGTATCAAAAAATTGAATCCATGTAAGGTTTTTCTTATTGTAATGGTTGCATATGTAGAAATGAACTCAAATTATTTTAGTTTTATATCATGTTTTTGTTTATATAAAAAATATATGTGATGTGTTGCATCATTCTTATGCTCCATATAGTAAAAATATCAACTACATCTCCTAAATTATCCACAAAATCTACAAGAAATGGAAATGGTATAGTCAAATAAAAATATTTAGTCGTATTAAAACATACACATTGAATAGGTATTTCCTCATTGTGGCATGTGGAAGTGAGACTTATGGGGTTCTAGAGATTCAAGATCTGGACCTATCACTTTGTGTATTCTTCCTTCACCAATGACCTTACCATTATCTATGAGAGAAACATAGTCTCCACATTGGAAATCCATTGATGTATGATTTTTTAGCTTAGATACTTGTAAAAGACATGACAAGAGTTGTTAATTAGCTTATTTATAAAATTGGTCCAATTTATACATGTATGTAGGAGTTACAACTATATTTATACCAGATCATAAGCATGGAGATATGATAAAACCTAAAAATGTTAAAAAGGTAATGTATATTTTTTTAATGACATGATTTATGTTAATCCAAAAAAATCATAGATTTTAATATAATATATTGCATACTTTAATTCTTGCTTCATCCTACTTTGAAGGTATCTCCTAGGAGATAAAATTCAAACATGCATCAGAGCAGAATAGTCACGTAGAGAAAAATAGCTAATTAAGTCAATATTTAACCATGTATTTTATGATAATATAAAATGATAATGAGAAATGGGGGTTTTGAACAAAATTATGTAGAATTATTAGCTTCTTATATTTTGGGATCCTGTATTTGATTTGAACCTATATTATAGACCCAAAATTTTTAAGATATCTCTTAATAAATACCTTTCAAACATGCATATGGGTACCCTTGAAGGTTTGAAGTTAGTATTGGGTGATACCTTATAATAAATTCAAGGGTACATAGAAAATTAATCTTAAAACTTAATTTTTTAATAGTCAAATCCATGTGTCATGTACCCACAAACCCGAAACATTTCAACACTCAAAAAATATTTCAAGTTCACTGGGTGAGGGGCTCTCTATGATTATGCCAATTGTCTTCATCTCATTTACCTAGAGACTGATAGATTGAACTTCGTGTATACAATATTAGGGATATATAAGTAGTTTGGTGACATGTGTCTCCCTCTGAACTACCTTTGAAATTATTGTTTAAAATTGGACCCACTTCCCTCAACCAGTGGCATGCCTTTTATTTAAAGAAGAACTCTCTTCTTTCGTAAGGAGAACCATGATGACACATGTCATCAATATAAGGGACTAAGACTTCAAGTTTGTGACTACACTCACTTGTGTGTTTAGTCAATGTCAGTTCTCAATGAACCTAAGTGTTGGATTCAAGTTTTTGGTCACGTTATTTATTCTCTCCCAATAGGATACATATAATTGTTGGACCATGGGGAGGATACCTGTGGTCTAAGAGTGGATAGTGAGGTTATTCTTTAACTACTAGATTTCCTACTCCTTGCCTGAGGAATCTTATTGCATCTATTACTACATTTATTATTGCATTTTTGTAGAGCCCAATAGGCTCTTATGGGTATGCATAATATAACTTATTAAATGCATTTAATAAGTTCGTTTGAAATGTAAAATATCATTGTTTGTAATTTTCCAAATAAAATAGATTAAAGATAAATCTTGTAAAAAAATACATTGATATTGATTTAAGTCCAAGAAAGTGATGATGACAAGATAGGTATGGTGAAAGGAATGATAATGGTCATGCAAGACCATTAATGACATGGTGTTTCAAAATATTGCATATTAGTCAAGGTATATCATTCTGGGCTATGATAGGTGGATTCATTAAACAAAGTGGATACACAAAATGATATAGGGTCACATCAAACACACACTATGGACTAATTTAAAGATTTTGGAAACAAAAAAAGTCACCATCAAAGCTGAAATATTAAATATGAGGAAGAGTGCTCATGCATAGGAAGTTGGTGCATTTAAAAAGGTTGGCATGAGAAAATTGGATGCCAAAATACATGAAACAAAGTAGAGGAACAACACCAAAACATTATAAACTTTGGAAAAAAGGAGTATTATATTCTCTTCTCTAAATAAACTTCTATGTGGAGAAAATTAATACCCATATTTTGGTAGAACAAAGTAATAAAATAACATAGATTATAGGTTTAGTCATAGATAGGAGCAAGTTTTTGATCCCACTCATAGATGCAGAGAAGGAAAATATGGGGATTTGGATTGGCCTTCAACAAACCAAATTTAATAACCCAAATCCCTTCAACTTTGTTGAAATAGTTGAAGTTACTCTCTTTACCTTATCAACATAACCAGGTGCACAAGTAAGAGCTATTTCACTTCAACATCCACTTGTGGGTTCTAATTCAGAGATGTTAATCATATTACCTACATTCAAGAAACTATATGAGGTCACGCATACCTTGCTACGTAGATATAACCAAGGGATATTTAGTTATCCAAATATATCACCATTTAGATCAATGAGTAGACCATGGCAAGAGTCACAGGCCTCCCAAATCATGGAAAATCATTATTGACATACAAGTCCACCACACTACCAATTCATTCATTTATTTGGGAGAAGTTTCACACTAGGGTAGGTAGAGGAACACTAATTGACTCCATTTAATATATTATAATGCGTATTCTAGTAGAGTGTATTATAAAAAGGTTATGGTAGATAATGAATTAGGCCAAAAATGAAATGAAAGGAGTAATTGAAATTATGTATCACATGATACACAAGAATGAGAACTTCAATGAGCTTGAGTTTTATGCATTTGATCTTACCACTAATATGAAAAAGGTACTTTTAGGTAGCTCACAAAATTTCTAATATCAGTTTCTAGTTTCATTTTTATGCTTCACCCAATGGTAGTCCCTATTAGGCCAAGTTAATGTTACTGTGGACTTTTGGCTTGTTACGACCCTTGTAGGCATAATTTAGACTAATGCAGGGCAATATTATGAGTAACTAGGGAAATTTAACACATGGTAGCTTGAGGCTCTAGCTTTGATTAGGTCACATCATAAAATTTCATAGGATGTCATGTAATATTTGGGGTAGTATGCATTGATAACCAAGTTATACAATGGTATTCAAACCAAGGTGCATGAGTTGGCCATGCCAACTATGAATCAAATGCCCTTTTTCATCACAAGTAGAAGTATGGAGGAAGAGATCCCTAGTCATAGCTTTCTTGTAGCCTATTCAAACCATTCCTCTAAGTTCACAATAACATGGACAAAATAAAAAATAATAGCAACTAGTTTCATAACAATAAGCCTCACCATAGTAGTCTACAACTCCCCCAAAATGAGGAAAAGGAAAACATAAGGGACGTGCACAGAGAGCCTCACCACCACCAACTAGAAAGATATCAAGGAAAATCAAGTATTGGTTGGATAACCCATATGTTATAAGGATAACTTGGGAAAATGATCTCACAATGTTAGTGGTTGATGAATAGGAAGTTTTTCAATGCATGATCAAAAGCATTAGCCAAGGGTTTATAATAAGGAGGAGGATAGTGAGTTATTCTTCTAAAAAGTAGTATAGACTTTACAACTATAGAATAAGGTAAGTAATGACCATTTTGTTGACATTACATAACCCTCTCCCTCTATTATTATGGATATTGTAGGCCAAAAAGAAGCTCAATGTAAACTTGTGGCAAAAATTATCGAAAAACATCTAAAAGCTAGTTCATCATTTGCATAATTTGTAGATATACAAAAGGAAAGGAACCCAATATGACCATTGATTCATAAAAAATGTAGCTATCATTGGGCTAGGACTTCAACCACTATACTAGAATGTATGTTATATTTTGGAGAGCTAGCCATAACAAGAAGTGCATATCAGGTGAAGTCTAGGGGCATGAGGAAATATAAGGATACACTTGTCCCTCCAAATAAGTGAAGAAATATTTATGTGCACAAAGGTATGGTTATCAAATCCAAATATTTGGAGCACTCATAATATTACATGGAAATAGATGATGTATATATAATGGAAGAATCCCTAGTTACCATTGTGTTATATCTAATAGAATAAATGGACATTATGTAGGATATTATGGATCATGAGAAGTAAGCTACAAAGAATAAATAGAGGAAAAAGAGAAAATTAAATAATAAAGAGAATCTTCCCGTAAGGATGTAATGGTTTTAGGATGTCCTTACCAGATCATCTCATCACAAAATTTTCTTTATTTTATTTTCTCAATTTATGCCATATTCTACCATAGTCCAAATCAGATCCATTGTGCTTCCTTCCACTTCCATAGAGATATCTTTGGATGATTTATAGTTTTCATTATCCAAGAAAATTGAAGGATGGAATGCATTCTAAAAATCCATTACACAAAAGGATTCAGTCTTTGAACGTATTGTTTTTTGGTTACACAGGAAGAAAGTGAAAGCACAAAATCAAATTTTTGAGGCTAGGAAAATCATCAATGGCTCTTGTCCTACTCTAGTTGCACAAGTCCTTTGAAATCTAGTAAAATCCAAGGACAAACAACTCACTACATTACTAACTCAACTAATAAAGGATTTGGTAAGTGAACATAAATTTCGCAACTAAGGGAAGGCCATCCACACTTATTTTGAAGGCATTTGATAACTTCTCAAGGAATATGTATAGGTCGTAGATACTATTACACATCAGGCTCTGTAGATTACATAAGGAATGAACTATTAGAGGTAGAATTTTGATGAATCCTTCATCTAAACTAAACCAAATTTTCCAATGATAGATAAATCTAAAGCTATACTGAACAATATAATGGCTACTTGGGAAAGACTAAACGGTGAATTTTGTGATCTAAGAATTTGACTCAAGAGAGGATGGTTAGTATCCTGTTAGTTTCAAAATGTAAACAAAATGAAAGAAACACACAAAATACCATAACATTTCTAGGCCTAGACACTAGGGAGTGATTAGTTAATAAACATGAATAAAACACAACTAAAATTTAAAAAAAAAAAACCTCTTTTACCTTCCTTTGATACTCCAAATTTCTTATTATAGTGGCTTGCTTAGCTTCTGCTCATGAAGTCATCATCAAAGGAGGGTGCGCTATCTCCTCTTCTCCTTGGCACCTTGTTACTTTAGCTTGGCTGAACATGGAATTAGTTTGGTATGGTAACGCTAATTTAAATCTATTATTGAATAATTTGTGCATTATAACTTTGCATTATCAAGACTTAGAAATGATGTAGTAAGGCCTCCTATTTATAAATTTTTTAGAATGTTTAGAATCAACCTAAACCATCCATCTTAAGATTGAGATGTGTGGTTGAAGATTAATTCAATTTTTGAAATTAATTTTATAATTATCCTCATCATGACATTGGAATAAGCAGAAATTAAGAGGCATGGAGGGAATCATGGAAGGCAATGATGAGGCATGAAGGGCATGAATCTAGATATTTGTGATATTTATGGCTTAGGGATGTCTCCCCAAGAAATGAGGTCACTTGATGATGAAAATATTTAATATTAATTTAAAAAAAAATTATTCAACAAGTTTCCATGGAATTATTGATTAGCCCTTGATTTGGTTTAATTAGTTCTTAAGCATGTTTAAGCACTTTGTGCACAAATTACTCAAATTTATCAAAATGCTTTGTTATTAGTCTAAAATTTGACTAGATTGGAATTTAAAGGAAATTTTAGATGTGTTAGATACATTATCCCATTTAGGATGTTACCAACAAAAAATAATGAAGTCACAGGTCTTGCGTAAGATATTTGATAGGAAAGGTCAATCTAGAGCACCCAAGTGCAAATTTGGCATTTTGACTCAGAATGATCTGATCAAATATAGTTGTACCACAAATTGAGTTACCCCATTTAATGATAATCTAACTGATATTAGCACTTGAATATGTTAGTTTCACATCATTTAATGCATTTGTGTTTTTAGGCCAAATTTTGCATTTTAGGTGGAAATTGGCCAAAATCTTGATTGAGGTTAACGATGGCCAGATTTAGGTGTCTACACATTTCAATAGTTTTTAGACTCCATGGATACCATGATGAAGAATATCCAAGTCTAGAAGAATGAGATAATTCACAACACAATTGTGGCTATTCAAGCCTAAAGGACTATAGATGGGTTGGATGATATTATGATAGATATTCACCTTAAGCTATCAAATGCCATAGACTTCCTTATCATCATAGAAGAAGTAGATGTGAAAAATTTGATGATCATTTAGATTCCACTACTCATTTTTAGTACCATGGTATGAGAAGTATTTTATAATTATAAAATTCTCAAGCATGAAATCTCATAGAATGAACTAGCTATTATGCATATCATAGATGAGCCTAAATTCATTCCACCATAAGAGATGTAATAAATTTGTAGAAGAGAAAGATGGATATAAAGGTGTAATATATGTAGCCATAATATACACAACTATCTGGCCAAACTTTGGCATGATCTCCATAGTAGGTAAATGCACAGTTCAAATTTTGGAGATTAATAAAAAAATTATGCTTTTTAACATAGTGATAAGCATTCAGAGTGGGGACAGGTTGGTTGAATAAAACTAACTTGGGTGGCTTCTTAGTTATGCTCGTCTATGTAAAGTTGCAAAGGGTGGTAGACAAGCATGCTAATTAGTTAAAAATATAAAAGGGTTGATAAGTAGTATATCAAGGGTTTAAATTGGTAAATAATACCTAAAATGAGTATTACCACTTTTGTGAAAGGGTAACCTTTTCCAGCTTTAGTCGAGATTAAGGTTTAGATTTTGTCTCAAGATGAAATAATAGTTTAACTCAATGAAATTGTTTGATATGGAGTAGGGACATGTGTGTAGGGTATTATTTTATCATCTATATTATCTTTTGGATGTCTTCAACCTTGTTATCCAAGTGATAGATTTAAGAATGCCATGACTCTTTTCTTTTTATACGCTAGAAAGTTGTAATGTGAAGAGAAATAGCCAAGTAAGAAGCTATATATGGTGCTCTGATGTAATTTAATATTTTTTTTATGTGTTATATATACTAATATACTAGCTATGTTATTCTTTTCCTAAGAATATTTTACCTATACATAGTACACAATGTTTACTTTGTTTCGTTTTAGCTTGTTCTATCTTGTATTATGTTGTTTATGATCCACAATTCTTAATGACATGTAATTTATCTTTATATTTTTTGATGTGTATAAAATGAAATATTTTATAAATTTAATCATGCTATTATGATTATTTTTCACTTCCTATATATACCTATAATTTTCATGTTTTAGAGAATTTCTTGGAAAATTTTCTAACATTCCTTCAACATGCACATGATTGGAATTTTATTACAAGGTATCTCTGATGAGATACCTTGAAGGGATTTATAGCACTTTTAAGTCTACCCTAATGCATGTTTTTAATGTACAAATTATCTCATAGGAGATACTTTTAAATATGCATTTGTAGTACCTTCATTGTGTATCCTAGTAGATACCTTAAAAATGGACATGATTGGAATTGTATTTCAATATATCTCTTATGAGATACTTTGGAGGGCCTTTTAATATGTTCAATGGTACCTTTATGCATATTTGAAAGATATCTCTTAGAAGATACCTTCAAGGTATTGATGAAGAAGAAGAGGATACTCCTTTATAAAAAGTGAAGGATGCTCTCCTACGAAGGAGGAAGAAGATTTCATAATATGGAGGCCCATGCTCTATCTACCTCATCTATATTTACACATTACTACCAAACAACAACATCGTAACACTTTAAGATAACTCATGGTAGAGCCACCTCAATCTGGCTTTGAGGCACAACATTTTATTCCTCCACTCAAGCCCTAATAGAAGAGGGTACACTTTTATCACCCCTTTCTCTCCACTTCTATTACATTCATTAATCCACATTCACATTCCATAATATTTGTTGAGCTTGTACCAATGTCCACTTCCCAATCTATCACTTCCCTTGTGCCTTTTCTCACTCCCCTACCCTCATCCACCACATCAACACCTATAATGTGAAATTACACACCACTCATCTCCATCACATCCCACCTTTCTCACCTTATACCTTAACCATTCACCCACTCATCTTTATGGGAATAACATCCACTATTTTAGAACAAGTGACCATTCCTTTTAGTATAACCTAGGGATTCCCCTTTATGGGGTTAACTGATTGAAGGTGGGTGGTGGTGAAGGTGAATTATTTTTTGAGCTAAAATAAGGCAACATCAAAATACAAGGCATTTATAGATTATTTAGATAAATCAGTCTAAGATAGGAAGGGGTGTATTGAATTTTTTGTGCATTTGGGACTCCCCTCTACATTCCATGCAAACAAAATTATCCTCATAGAATATTTGAAATCCAATGATCACTTTCTATGCTTGAAGTTGACACTTACACAAACATCCTCAGATTTTTTGAATTGAAAAATATATCTACCATGGCTTAAAATTGACACTTGTTCACCCATCATTTACCTTGCTAGATTACTTTACTCAAAACAAATAATTTTGCTAGAGATTTAGCATCAGTCATTTATGTCATAACTATTTCATCAGGGTTTTTATTTTGGCCACTTTCCCTAAAATAAATCTACCTTTCTCTTAAAGACTTTTGCATACAATGTATTGTTTTGACCATTTGTTGTGGATAAAATATTTGAGAGAATAAGCCTTTAGGTTTTTTGTTGCAGATAAAATTTCCAAGAGAATTTAGGTTTTCCATAAAATTATTTAAATAATTTCCCTAAAAGGTATTGTATATAACTGTTAACTCAGACAAAACGTCCAAAATAATTAGGTATTTAGGACTTTTGTATTAGGACACTTTCCCAAAAAAATGGCCCTTTAATAAAATTATTTGGGACAATTTTTCCAAAAGAATAAACACTTAAGCTTTGACTATGGATAAAATGTCCTAAATAAATATGATCTTTAGGATTTTTGTTTTAGATAAAATGTCCATAACAATTCAAAACACTTATTCAAACTATCAAACTAAATTCTTTGAAGGAAATGTTAGTGCTTTATCCAAAATAAAATCCTGAAAGAACTTGTTACTTAGTGAAATAACATGATTAGTACATAGTTATTAAACTTGAAAGCTTTCTTGAATTTGTTCTTGGAACATTACTTGAATTTTGAAGTCTTGAACACAATGAACACCTACCTAGGAACCTTTAAATTTTTTCTATACACCTATCCCTCAAAAAATGACCAAATACACTTTAATATAATTTAAAGTGTTTTAATATCTTAGCACACTACATGATTTCTGGTGATAACTAACCAATTGCATAGATTTAACCAATAAACCATGTATTTTAAATGTTATTTCTAAATTAATGAGCATGAATAATTACTCAAAATTATATTTAGTTTTAATGACATAATTATGGGAACAAGTGCTTGGTTCTAAGTGTCTTTCTCTAAAGAGACTAGTGTGCCTATATAAACATGACTCTTTTCTTTTGTAAGGCGCTGGCAGAGGAATAATTTTTTTTCATATTATTAGGGAGCAATTATTTATAATAGTTTAGTTTTAGAATATGAGTAGTAGTAGTTATATTTTTTTATTCTATAACCTTAGTAGGTGCCCCTCATGTAAAGAATTATACTTTATATTGTGGCATTGGCATTTTGTATGGTATTTTCCACCCATCAATGAAGAGGATTTTGTGCTCTATATCAAGGTAAGTTATAATTTATTTATGTTTTTTATTTCCATTATTTTCTTTTATAGTATTAATTATTATTTACATTATAGAATTTAATTCATGAATATGTTCCTTTCATAGACTATGATGTTCAAAGATTAAATCTATTTTATGCAATTGTAGGTTAATATTTTAAATATCTCAATACATCACCTTTTTTTCATTTTAAGTTTTACTTATATTTATTTCTTCCCATTTTCCCCCAATATAATTTAATGAGCCAGCTTCTAAAATCCTTGAGGTTTCCTTATAGACCGTAATTCAATCCTACACTTGTAAAACATCCCATAGGAAATTTTTCATCAAGGGTGAGAAATTTAGGCATAAACAAGGTATTTGTGGTACCTTCAGGGGTTATCTTAGTAGATATAGATATCTTAGAAGGCCTTGTAATAACTTCAATGATAACTTTATGCATATTTGAAAGGTATCTCTTAGGAGATACCTTTAAGGTAGACATGAATGTACTACAGTTCCATTCAAGCTATCTTTTAAGAAATACCTTGAAAGGTCTTGTAGTATCTTCAAGGTTTCTCCTAGTAGATACTATTATACCCAACATCCCCCTATTCTTATTCAATAAATGGGGACTCACTTTTAAATTTTGGCCTTATTTGTTCAACATTTCTTCTATTTGTATGAGCAAAGTTCTATTCAAATTGTTCCTTAGCCTTTATAATTAGAAGAACAAAGCCTAGTATTATAGATTTTATGTATTAACATTTTTAGTGCTCATAATTGAAATTTTATTTCAAGGTATCTCCTTAGAAATATCTTTAAGGGAATTAGAATACCTATGATGTTTATTGAAAAGGTCCTTTCAAGGGATTTGATATAAATGTGGTACCATTTGATTTGACAAAAACCTTGATGCTAGCTAATATTTAAGAAATACCTTCAAGGTAGCCTTGAAGGTACTAAAATACCCTTCAAGATATGTTCTATAATATAACTTGAAGACTCTTTTAGTAAATTTAAGGGTTCTTCTAGGAGATGCTATATAACACACACAAAAAACTACATCAGAGAAAACACTATTACATATTCATAAATATGAATCAATTTGAACTGACTCATCCTAATCAATATATTTACCAATATTTCAATAGTTGTTTCACATCTATAGATCAGTAAATAAAACAAGATAGTCAAGAATATATTCATAATTATTGCACACTAAAGGTTATTGAAACATATAACCAAAAAAGGAATAACTAATTACATATAAATTGGAAAGAAAAACACTTCACTGATGTTCAAAATTGATGATTTTGTGTGTGTTAGAGCTACCTCAAATACTTTACTATCTTGATCCATAATCTCATTAATAAGAGCATGTAATAGGTACACTAAAATCAGAAACCTTTATCTGAGGCCTACGAATTTCTTGCATTATTATCTCTTTAGAATTTTTATCTATCTCTAATTTTACATGTGAAATAGATACTAGTAATAGGCATAGGTTCTAAAATCGTAGATCTATTTAGATATGGCTATGGATACCTAACTAGTAGTAGAGTAATTCTTAATCTTCCTTTATTTTTCTAATATTTAATAGATACTAGAATGAAACCTACAATTTCATCAAGACTTGGAAAAAACCATCACATTAAGGTTAAATAAACTACATGTTTGACACACACAAATCCATGAAATTAGAAGGCAAGTATGTTGTGTGAATTAAATTAGGAGTCTCTTCCATGTTTATAATTTAAGTATTTTTTGTAACACATTTCATGAATGATTTAGGGATTGAAAACTAGAGTTATGATTTGTTGAATACTCAAGAATATTCCCCCTATAATCACCATTTGTTATACCCAACATCCCCCTTTTATTTAAGTAGAAATGGGGACCCACTTTTTAATGTTATGGTCTTAATTTCAATCCCCTATTTTATATTCTTATGCAAAATCTAGGAAAATACTAACTATTGGCTTCTTATACCTTTACCAAGATGGTAGTGGTATTGTGTTTTCATAAGGCTAACTCTTTTGTTCTATTAGGTTTGTTCTATTGAGATTATATTTTCAAGCTTATACTTTGGGAATTATACAATTTATATTTTCAAGTTTTATGTTTTGAGAGTTTTTTCTAGTGTCTTTGTCAAATTTATTTCCTTAAAACTTTATCCTTGTGAATTTTTTCTATGGTCTTATCTTTGTCTGGGAGATTGTTGCACATATTTTTTCCAAAACAATTCCCTAATGGAATTGGGTCTTTAATATTTTTGCCTAACAAAATTTGGTCTACAAACATTTTATCTAAAATGAATCCCCTAAAATAACTCATTTTCCTTATGAACCTACCCTTTAGCCTTTCTGAAATGATCACTTACCCTTCAATACTTTTGTCCTAGATTATTTTACCTAACTAACCTACCTTTCAACCTTTTTGTTGCAACCATATTGGCCTAAAAAAAATTTCCTTCACCCTTTTTAAATTACATTTATATTTTTTAAATGGCCCATTATCCATTGAGACATACCCTCTAGGACTTTTGTCTCATACCATTCTACCCTATGAAGTAGACCCTTAGGGTATTTTTTCCCCTGAATTAGACCCTTCAAACCTTTTTGCACTTACCCTTCAGGATAATGGGCATGGCCCTTTTCCCTCTAGAACATATCATTCATCCTTTTAAAAGTGCCCTTTAAATTTTTTACAAAGGTCCTTTGGTATTTTTGTCATCGCCACTTTACCCTCTAGGACTTGTCCTTTGAGACATTGTCCTAGGCCTTTACCCTATGAATTAGAGCTTTCTAGACTTTTATTGTAGGTCATATTATTGCCTAATGAAAATGACCCATTGGAATTTTTAAAATGACCTTTTTGGATAATTGCATCGAACATTTTATCTAAAAGAATTATATTGATGATATTGCCAAATGATGGGCTTTTTAATGTGGGTCTTATATAAATGATCAATCCCCAACATAAACCAAAATACCTTACTACCAAGAACAATATTAGCCCTTACCATACTTAGCCAAAATAAATTTAAAGTATCTTCCAATGATATATACTAAAGACCACTACCAACTTAAACTCAAACAATTTGAATTATAAAAGAATATAAAAGCAAGGTGAACATTTGGAATTTATGCCACATGAACTATTATTTAATACAAAATCCTATATATGTGAGACACAACCATTGTAATCCTTCATTGATTTCAACCAAACTTTCATTATAAGTCTCCTACTATACTACAATGACAAAGATCATTATCTACTATCTTGAAGATCAGTGCGAGTAAAATAATGATTAAGCTAGATCCAAGTGGATCATACAACATACATAGCACTAAAAATGAAAATACAAATAACATAAAGTGTTTAATATAATGGTGTGTTGATCTAAGACATTCAGGGGAGAAAATCTACCATTAATATACTTAATCAAAGACTCTATAGAGTTTATTAATACAATGTTTGATGCCACCATATTTCATAATAGGTACACTAACTATTTAGAGCTATGTGATGTAGTGGATTTGATTGACTTATTTCCATTGGAGGATGAGATGACACTCACTGATAGGTTGTTTGTCAAATAATTATTGGCTTTCAAATGCCAAAGGTTATCTTTTAATGATGCCAATCTAGAGGTGATGCCATACATCAACTTCCTATAGGATTTGACCTTCTCAAGAGAGATATCATATGATGCCTTCCTACATTATTATATCAATAACATAATGGTTACATGCATTTTAAGAGCTGACTTCTAAAGATACCTATCTTTGAACATACCTAATTCATACTATGACAAACATACATTACTACACATCAATGTAGAGAGGTCAATTGAAAAGTCATCATCTTGATGATTACTCCTAAGATAAATCATTACATGGAAAAGGAAGAAGCCAAAAAGGCTTATTTCCATAGACAAGTTTAGAATGGGGATTCACATCAACATGGATCTATGGAATCGACTCTATGGTATGTTAAGTATTCATTTTGTTAATTTAGACTAGGTGTCATTACTTTACATGATGTTCAACCATGATGCTGCATATGCCATGGGAGAGATAATTAGCTACCACCTGAGGGAGAAAGTCAAGTGTCACACACCTTTGGAAAATTTCTATTTGATATCATATTTGCTATATGTGGTTATGGGAAATTTTTATAAATACCTCAAAGAATTATGGATCCCAACCATAAACTACATAAAGACCATATTTTTTGATTATTACCATTTTATGCACATATATGCCTACACCAAGAACATTTTTAGGATAGCCAAATATGTCTATCCAAAGGTTTGGAAATCCATTCATGGCTCACCTATGACTTGAATTAGAAAAAATATCATAAAAACCTAGAAGGTAAAGGAGTTTGTTTCCTCTATCCAAACTCCATAGTTATAATGATTTGGTGAAATAAGGTTAATCCTTTGTGTCTACCAAAATACATCCCAAATAATTTGGCAGAGCAAGAAATATATTTCCAACTATGGTGGAGTGTTCAAGAGGACCTATCTAGGTAGAAGAAGGCTTTGTTCTTTGGTCACCATATAACAATTAGAAGAAAGGTTTACATAATGAGGAAACATTTAAAATAAGTGGATGATAAGTGAAAAATTTATCCTTTCCCCATGCTTAAATATAGAGATTGGGATTTGTGTGGGCTTATCAAAACCAAATACAAGGATTTAACATCCCCTATATAAATTTTCCCTATTCATAGAATCTACTTAATAAGGCTCCCCTACATAGTTTCCCCTGTAGTTTATATGAGGAAGACTAAGAATCTAATAGGGAATCCCATAGTTAAATCATCACTTGTCTTTCCTAATATACCTCTACATTTAAACAAACAAAGGGAGAGGTTGTGATAATTAAGGACATTAAGGACGACTTTCATAAAGAAGATGACATGGAAATAGCTAAGGTCATGAGCCTTTAAGAAGATCCTATAGCACCAAGTTCTTCAGGAACTCAACCATTCATGAGTAATCCTTTATTTTCTTATGCCCATTTTTTGATGTGTTTCTATTTCTTCTATGTTGAGAACACCCCATCTATAAGTGCCTACTTCCACCTCAATTGATCCCTTTACTCCTATCACATTCACTTAGTTCCCTCTTCTGACACTTGAGGTGGAAAATGATGTTGCTACCACCACCATGGCCATTTCATAATACACTTGCATCCCGCTCACCATACCTACCTCCTCTATCCCTTCTAGTACCTACACCATCAAAGCCTTACATAAGAATAAGGTGTCTAGAAAGGTATAGATTGCACTAGTGACTCCATAATTTCACTTCCAATCTACTCAAATTTTCTTTTTCCATACCATCCACTACCTACATAGAGGAAACCATTGTGACAAGTTATAGTAAAGGAAGGAAGCCCAAGCCTCAATTGAATATAATTCATCCACTCTTTCAATTTGGAGGAGTGGATTGGTCCAAGATTATTTGGCTTTCCCTACCTGATTTCTCTATTAAGGTTGAGAAGAAACAACAAGTTTAAGAGGATGTAGAGAAAGAGGTTGTGTTTACAACCTTAGATGCATCTCAATTTGATACTCCTCCATGGGAAATGACTTGAGAATCAAAGCAACCCAAATTCCTATCTTCAAGATCACCGAGCTTCCCTTAGTATCCACTTTATTTGACCCCTTTTCTAGTAGTATACAAAGAGTGAAAAGGAGGAAGATAGAGGATGAAAAGGGTATATAAATAATTTTATAGGAAATATAAAAAGTTATTATACCTCACTAAGATACATAATATACATCCTAGATAATCTACTTACATTGAAAATCTTACATACCTAGCTGAAGGCCATAAAGATGTTATAGTATCTATCCATGAGGGAACAAATATGGCTTGATGGTAACTTGAATTTGAGTTTTAAGAACTTGAGGCCAAGGTAGAATAATTAAGGGAGAAAGTGAATATTGTTCATATCCTTACAATAATAAAATATAAGGTATAAGAAACATCTTCTCAATGCTATAACTCTTTGGATGCAATGGAATTCATGAAGGCTGAAATGGGCCCTCATGTAAATAATTCCAACCAATTGTATAATTAATTAATATATGGTAGTGATATGTTGTAAATTATATTTTCCTATATAGGAAACTCTTTATACAATCATCTAGATTTAAGGAAAACACTAGAGGCATCCAATTCCTTGAACTTGGTTGTCATAAGAAAGGAGGAAGAATGAGAATGGTTATAAGTAGTTGGGGATTTAATACCTAAATCTCAAGTGCATGAGGCCCAAATCCTCCACATTTTACATGATTTTAAGCTATAAAAAGTGAAGGATACCATAGGAAAATTGATTAGAAGGATCAATTTTGATAAACTCATTCAAGAAGAAATAGATGACCTTAATTAGAATTTTCAAGGATTAACACTATAAGAGATAATATCTAAGTTAAGTATGGCTACAAAGAAAGTCACAGAGGTCAATATTTTTAATAATAAGTTTTAGATGACTAACAAATAAAATTAAAGAATCCTAAAACAAGTTAAGAGGATATATCAACCACCACTGTTAAACTTGAACATCATAAGGTAGAAACATGGTGGAGCAGATAAAGTTTATCAAGAGAATAAGGCCAAGAAGAATAAGACTTTTGGTACTGCATCAACATATACAACTTATATAATTACCACTCCAAATTCCACACCAACCAAAGTACATAAAACTATCTAGATGAATTATCCTTGATAGAATAAGATTTTATACATGTACAATTTTCTAAACGATAGACATAATCATAGTTTTCTTGTAGTTCAAACTTTTCATTGTAGGCTTGACATTATATTTTGGACACATGAACATATGGCATAGTTTTGAAAAGGTAAACTTATCTAATTGATAACTAAATAACTACTCATATATGATTTTGAACATAGTTAGAACTACATGTTCTATGTATCACATGTAATGACCTTGTATGAACTTGGAGGATGAGGTGACCCCTTCCCCAAGTCTATATAAAGAATTGTAATCCAAATTGGATTTTTGTCAAATAGTGTTTTAATACCTGATAAACATCAATTTTGATTTTTAGTGAAGTGTTTGAGTATTTTATTTCTATTTTTTGTGTAATTAGTTGTTACTTTTTTGGTTGTATGTTTCAATAATACTTAGTGTACAATAGCTTCGAATAGATTCTTGACTATCTTGATTGATGTATTAATATATAGATGTGTAATAACTATATAAATATTAGAAAATATATTGATTATTATGATTAATTTAAAATTGATTCATATTTATAAATGTGTACTAGTGCTTTCTTTGATGTATTTTTCTATGTGTGTGATATAGTTGCCTCAGATACATCACTAGCTTGAGAAATAATCCCCTGAATAAGAGTGTGTAATAGTTTATCTAAAAGAAGAAACCTTTGTCTAAGGCTAGTTAATCTCTTACATCAGCATAGGTTTGTATGGGCATGAGTTTTAGGGGATGAGTTGTATGGGGATGACTTGTAAGTTATACTAATTGGATTAAAATGATACATGATACAAAATAATAGATGTGGGGATGTCAGGGGATGAGTTCTAATTTATATTGATTGGACACAAATAATAAAATATAAAAAATTATAGATATGAAGAGGTAAGGGGATAAGTTTTAAGTTTTAATAATTGGACATAAATGATACGTGATACAAAATTATAGTTGAGGGGAGATAGGGGCATCTGTGGTTAACTTTTATGAAGGAGTAGAGTTGTTAACCCCTATGTGTCATCCCATACAACTCATCCCTTACAATTAGAATTTTATTTTTCTGATGGTTAATCTATATGAAGGATTAGGGTTGTGAAACCCTTTTTGTCATCCCCTACAACTCATCCCCTATGATTGGAATTTTTTGTTAAAGTATCTCCTAAGGGATTACCTTGAAGGGCCTTTAGTGATTTTAAATGTTCTCCTCATATATACCTTGAACATGCATGTAATTATAATTTTATTTATAGGTACTTCCTAATACATGCCTTGAACATAAACATGATTGTAATTTTTGTTTCTAGGTATCTCTTAAGAGATACACTAAACATGCACATGACTAGAATTTTCTTATGAGATATCTCATAAGAGATACCTTGAACATACACATGATTGGAATTTTATTTCAAGGTATATCTTAGGAAATAAATCAAAGGGCCTTTGAATACCTTCCATTTTTATTACAAAGGTACTTGAAATGGATTTGATATAACCATGACATCTTTTTATTTTCTAAGAGCCCCGATGCACATGAATTGAATTCTTTTGAGGTATCTCCTAGGAGATACCTTGAAAATGCACAAAATTGGAATTTTATTTAGAAGTATCTCTTAGGAGATACCTACAAGGTCCTTTTAATACCTTACATGTTTATTTAAATGGTAATTTCAAAGTATTTTTTATAACCATGACAACTTTGTATTTGGTAAGAACCCTGATGCACACTATTGGAGTTTTCTTTGGAGATACCCTGAACATGGACATGATTGGAATTATTTTTCAAGGTATATCCTAGGAGATACCTCAAAGGGAATTATAATATCTTATATGTTGATTGTAAATGTCCTTATAAAGGATTTGATATAACCATAACAACTTTTTATTTGGTAAGAACCTTGATGCACATTATAGAAATTTTATTTTGAGATATCTCCTAAAAGATACCTTTAACATGCACATGATTGGAATTTTATTTCAAGGTATCTCTTATGAGATACTTAGAATGGAATTGTAATACCTTCCATGTTTATTTCAAACGTCCTTTCAAGGGATTTGATATAACTATGACACTTTTTTATTTAGAAAAAAACCCTGATGCCAGTTTTGATTACCTATGAGAATGATGCATGACAATATCGTAACCAACCAAAATTAGATGGACCCACCCAAGAACTAATCATGAATAGAAAGGTGTCATTGGTATAGTATATAAATCTCATCACACTAAGTTACATTTTAATAACCCTTGAGAATAATTAGAAGGTATCACATGTCAAAAGGTGATAAACTTAGACTTTTAAGATAAAATTGACATTAAATAAAAAACAAATCATCATTAAATTTAAATTCTAATTCAATTGAATTCCAAAATAAATATCTTAAATATATTAAAAGTTTATGAACTATCCATTAATGTGGAATGAATAAGAATTTCCCTCAAACCTTGAATTAATCAAAGCAATCTTCAAAAGGCTACTTAACTCAGCTATTGTAACCTACACTTTTATTTAAATCTCTATGAGTTTTGTCTCTTTTCCACCTACTTCCCCAATTCAACAAAAATCAAGATCTTCATTTATTATACGTAACCACCATTATTGGTGCTAAAAAATTGCATAAAATTACAAGATGTTAGTTGTTACACATGATATCATAGAAGTGGCACACGTAGGACCCTCAACTCTAGATAAGATCATTGCATTTTGAAATGATAATTTTTAATTTTAATACAACAATTCAATTATGTTCAATGAGATAGAGTTCATACGCAATGTCATAGACTCATGGGACATGCATTAAAGTGAAATCTATTACAATGTCAAAAGATATATAGATCTTAATGAAACTAAGACCATGCCCCACATTATTCAATTGGATTTAGACATCATTGTAATCTAAATGGTTGGTCTCCACAAGGACACATACTAAATAGAGGTCATGTTATGCACTAACCTAATAAATGGCATTTTCAATAAATCTAGATGCAAATCTAGATTTCTCAACTAAATGAACCAAGGACTTCCCATTACCTTGATTGTAGGGCCCACTTTAAAAGATATTATGACCTATCCCTACCATAACTAGACTAAAATTAGAGCATAATTGATAACTGGTAAAAGGTAGACAAACTAAATATAATCTTATCTTCATGGGTAACAAATCCAGCTAGAGTGTTCTTCATGGATGACCAAGGGAATGTACCCATTCACTAGTTAAGAAAGGGATTTAGGGTTTACCTCACCCTACTAAAAAAAATACTCATAAATGCACACATTGGGTATGTAGACATAAGATCTATCCCACTATTGTAAATAATTATGAAGGATCAATAAATCCCCTCACTTGGGAATATTATTAGCAATAATCTAGTCACTACTATGAATGGAACTTTCAAGAAAGGTGCTTCATTAAACATGATGAGATACCTATTGGAATCCATCTATGTGACTACCCAATTAGGTCAGGACTCATGGTCTCTTATGTGAGATGAAGTTGTTCCCCATACATACTCAATGATGTACATCCACCACTTAAGATAACACATCAAGATAATTATAGAAGATTTATACCCTCCTATCTACAAATGAATCACCAAGTGTGAAATTCTAAGGGTTCCTCCATTAGTTAGACATACATTAAAAGAAATAGGAAACTTTTGGATATATCTGGATTGAAAAATCATCTAGATGTAAGGGATAATGGTGGCTCCCCTTATTTTCCAAGGTATGTCCCAATGAAGTTGGCTAAGGATGAGATGGCCTATTAGATTTTATGGGGTGTTGATGGCACCTTCAAGAAAAAAATAAGATAGTCCCCCATAAGACTCCTTACAAGTTGGGTAAAACAAAAATCATAAAGTGGTAGGATATTATAGTACCTTTAAGGCATCAAAACTCACACATATTTCCTAAGGATGATTTCAAGGCATGGGATCCCAATAATGTCATTACGAGGCACTTATTCAAATTTAAAAAGGATATGTCTATGGAATATAACCACTAAGAAGAGGTGCACAAATATATTTATAGAGATGTAATGAATGATGAGTTAGTACTCAAAAATGCTACAAGAAAGAATATTGAGATGGAAATGTGGCTTGACATGGAGAAGAAGAAAGAGGATATTATGAAACCAAATCTCCAACTAACTCATGGGATCATGTTCAATGCCAACTATGAGGAAGCATAAGAGGAGCAAAAAAAAGATAATGTTCGTCTTGTTAGGAAATAGCCATGTAGAACTCCACTATAGGCTATTCCAAGTGGATAAAGCATACCTCTAAGCTCTAAGCAAGGGGAAGCTAGTTGACAACTTGGCCCCTCTCAAGGTCTTACACTTGTCTCTACATCCGTTGAGGAAGCTGGCATAGAAATATTAGATCAATCAGATCCATATGTCATTAATCTAAAGGACTCTTAATAGGGAGTTAAATTCTCAAGGGAGAAACTACATACATTATCTTGAAGGAATATAGTGAAATTTTACATAAGGAAGAAGTCTCCTACAACTAGCATGAGAGGAGCAGTGCCTTAAACTTATATAAAGTGATGATGAAGAGGCATGAATATGGAATCTAACAAGCTAGACTGGTCATGAAACTTGACCATGTAGTGTTGTATACTTACATTTTAGCCACTTATCTATATTTGCATGCCTTTTATGGGCCCATGTAAATTTTTCTTAGTCATTATTGAGCCTATAAATAGGGGTTTCCACCTCAGTTTTAACCATAAAATAGTAATTACAAGAATTAATATAAGGAAACAAAGAATTCAAGAGTTTGTATCTAGTGTTCTCTTGTGTGTGTTTTATGATTTATGATTCTCATTCTTTTATAAAAATAATAGTTTCTTTTCTACAAGCTAGTTTGGTAATAACACACATTATATGCTTTATTAGCTTGAGTTTAACACTAGGTTGACTAATTTGATAGTATACTTGATCTATTTTATTCTCATTTACAATTGAATGTGCTATGTAATTTACTATGAGTTTTTAATTTTCATGTAAAGTATGTTGTTATACATATGCATTTCTTTCCTTGACGTTTAAAATACATTTATTTATCTCAGAGAATTATGCTAGAATTGAACAATGCTAGTTTCATGTGTTTTTGCCTCAAAATTTATCAAAATTAGTATCTTTGATCATATTAAGCATAATATCTTGTTTTCCCTACCCTACTAACTCTTGAATCCACACATGAATCATTTTAGCTTAGTTCATGTTATAAATATCCATTATTCATTTACATTTTGGCAGATAATTGGCAAAAATTGAAATAATTTTACAAATATTAGCTATAATAAGTGTCACTTCATAAACATATGTTGTCCCTACAATAAGGTTTACTAGAATGCTTTCAAAATGGTGATTAGATCTCTTCTATTTATGCTATTTCTAGTAGTAGTTATATAAACAACTCAATCTCCAAGTCTTTAAAGACTTAAAATTGGGTTTCTTACTTTCCCCTTATTCCCTAGTGACACAAGGAGCACAATAAGTGCATCAACAAGCCAAATAAATCAATCTTTAAGAAATCAATCAAGTGTCCTTGAGACACCTATAGACTTGTTTTCAAGTCAAAATATGCTATAGTTAGGGGTTTGGCAATCTTAAGACTTTTTCTAGGATTGTGGAGGTTATTTGGACCATCAAATGCATGAACTATTAAGATGAATAAACTCAATATAGAGATCAATAAGGATATGTGTGAGGTTTAAATAGGGTTAAAGAAACATAAATGTACATCTACAGCTACCTTCAAGAAAACTACTATAGTTAAGTAGGTGAACCATGCTTAATGGAGACTTCAAGGGTATAGACATTCAAGCACAGTAATGAGATTATTAAGAGATCATCATACATAGAGCAACTCATGGGTACTTTGTGTATTGTCAAAATTTCCAAATATTCTTTATACATTGTCACAGTTTATACAAAGGACATCACATAATACATAATGGTTTATATATGAGAGGTTTATTTTTATAATGAAATAATAGTGAACATAACAGTCTAAAATGAATGCATTAAGTTGTGTAATTTAAAGGAGACCTCAAGTAGCAAAACTTATTTAAATGTTCAATTCCATGAAATTTTCACCTATAATTTCTTAAGGGACTCAAAAAATATGTTACTATTAAAGACATTGAAGAAATAAGGGATTGGATATTTAAAAATTTCATAGGATATTATTATGTTTGAAGAAAAATTTTAGTTATTCCTTACTCTTTTCATCCCAACATCTAGTAGGTTTCATATTTGATCCCAAATTTATATATTCAGATGAGATAGCCTTACAACTAGAGGTTTGGTCTAGATATAGGCATCCCACAACCTTAGATCATTACAATATTAGTCTAGATATAAATCAGATCTGAATAGTTTGATTTCAACAATGTGTTATTTGGGTTGCTAATGGAAATCAAAGGAGATATGTTAGTCTTTTTTATTGCAAGGTAAAGAAAATTCTATCCTACCTTACTCCATTTTTTTGAAGTTTTTTTAACACAAATCATTTTATATTAATGCTCATTGTGTATATCCATCTATTTTTTTAAAGAGTTTCAACTTATATTGGTAAATACAAAGAAATTTATATCATAAAAGAATTAGGTAGATTATGTCACTACCATATTCCTATTGTCCCTATAGTAGGGTCTTTTTGCAGACTAAATGGTGGTAAGTGATAACAATATAATCTCTCCAAAAAACTTGAGTGAATCCCTAAGGTGTCACTACCATATTCTATTTGTCCTTATAATCTATGAAATTTTATTCTATTCTTTGCATTACATCTTTGACATAGACATATATCAACAGTTTGGAAGGACCTAAGGATGAATTTGAATATTCTCAACCTACTATTTCTTGTCATAAAAATTTTAGGTATTAGTACTCTTCAAAATATTATGGTGGTTGGTTTCCTTAAGAAATAAAATTTGACTATATTTATTTACTCTAGAAGTACAAACAAATTCATCGACATTAAGTTGGCTACTCAATTAAACTATTTCATTTACCTAGCTTCAAAATTTCAAATCCTAATTACATGTGGGGGTTGTTGAGGTAAATATACCCATAATTTCTAAAAAATGGAGACCCTTGTGTCAAATTATGTTAATTTTTACCTTAAAATTGAAAATTCACTTAATCAAAGCGTCACTAGCATATTTACACCTTTTTATTTCGAAGCTCATCCACACCATGGTCTGACTGACTTATTGGTTCATGGTTCTAGTCTAAACCTATCTAAGTTTTTTTGAATTTTCTCTTTGTGTTTAGGTTAAAGGTTTTATGAGGCCTTTTTTGAATGAGCTATGTTTTATTTTCATGATTTAATTCTAATCTGGTCATTTACTAGACTTTAGTCTGTAGAAATTTAAGTTAAATAAGATCATTTAAAGTGCCGTTTATCAATTTAAAAAGGCCATAGGTAGGTTGAAGAGACCATATGGGGTGTCAATATTGATTGGAGTAAGTATGGAAATGCATGGTATTAAAGAGGTTCTTCATTGTGCCCATCTGGACATTCTGATTTGATGGCAAAAAATCTAAATGGCTAATTTACTGGAGTCATATTTCACACGTGTGGATGTTTCAAGATAAATTATCAAATGAGTTTGTACATATTCATTCCTAGATAATAATTAAAAATTTTCATCTCAATTTATGAAGCTTGTCAAAAGGTATAGAGATCTAAAGTTTCCTTCCAAACCATTTTTGACTATGTTTTTTAGGTGCAAAATGAGCCTAGTAGGCATTTTCATGAGGCCATATCTCACATGCACTAAAACATTAGATTAAATGGTCAAATTGATTTGTTTACATTTGTAAAATAACTATTTTTGCTATGTTTTATCCCATAAAAAATAACACTTCAAAAGTTATAGGCATGCAAAGTTGGCCTCTCGGCCACTTTTTGCTATTTTTCCCATAGCCATTTTCAGAGACCTCAAATAAAACATATTAGGTATTTTAAAGAGGTTTTATCTCTGATACACTAAAAATTTAAAGGAATTAATCAAATGGGTTTGTTCAAATTTTCACAAGGAACATTTTTATTAAATTTGAGCTCATATGATATACCATGTTGAAAGTTACGAGCATGTAAAGTTAGCTCCAAAATAGTTTTAGGTTATTTTCCTAACAAGTACATGCATGTCATGTAAAATCATGAAAAAAGGATAATTCAAAATTTCTATAGGTGCATTTAAAAATCTCTGGGGACCAATAGATCAAATGGGTTTGTTCTTTTTAGTATTAAGTCCATTCCATGCAAATTTGGTGTCTTGGTGAGTTTTGCACTTCAATATATACAATTGTAAAGTTGGCCGAAAAATAAAAGATGATAATGTAAAAATCAAATTTAAGCCCATGTAAAAAATCACATGATCTTAAATTTTATGGTATTAAGGCCATCAAATATATTTGTATAAACATCACATGACGGTTGCATAGATGTCAAATTGAAGCCCATGAAACAAATCATATGAGCTTAAATTTGATAGTCTTGAAGACATCAAATACAGTTGCACAGACATTATATGATAGTTGTGCAGATGTAAAATTTAAGCACGTGAAGAAAATCACATGAGCTTAAATTTGATGGTCTTTAGGATGTCAAATAGGGTCACATGAATGTCAAATGGGAGCTCAAACAGAGCCTAGTAGGCATTTTCAAGAGGTCACATCTCACAAATGATGTAGTTTAAAGAGAAATGGTCAAATAGGTTTGTTAAACCTCATGCAAGACATTTTTTGTGAATTTTTAGCTCATGTGACATAACACATCAAAATATACAAGCATGTAAAGTTTCCCTCCAACACTTTTTTTGTTGTTTTTCTAGACATTGCCATATGGTCCAAATTGAGCCCAATAAGCATTTTTATGAAGTCATATCTTCCATCCATTGTAACTTCAGATAAAATGGTCAAATAGGCTTGTTCACATTTGTATAAGGACATTTTTACTAATTTTTATCCCATACAACATAGTGTGTCAAAAGTTATGGGTATGTAAAGGTGACCTTCAAAGCATTTTGGCTAGTTTTCAAGGTCCAAACAGAGCCTAGTGGACATATTGAATAGGTCATATCTCTCATGTGCTTCAAATTCATGTCAAATATGTTTCATAACCCTCTTAAAAGGAATATTTTTAACCAAGTTTGAGCTCAGGAAACATAATTAATCAAAATATAAGAGCATGGAAAGTTTTCATCCAATGCATTTTTAATTGTTTTTTTAGATAGCCAATTTTACAGGGTCCAAACTGAGCCTAGTAAGTATTTTCAAGAGGTAATATCTCACAGGAATTATAGTTTCAAGATAAATTATCAAATGGGTTGTTTACCTTTTTTCCATGGCTATTTTCACCATGCTATAGCTCATGCAACATAGCACACCAAAAGATACAAGCATGAAAAGTTACCCTTCAAAGCATTTTATATTATTTTTTCATAATCAATTATCAAATAGAGCCATTGGTTTTTAAATGAAGGGTCCTAGTAGTTTTGTGGTAAGGCTATGCAACATGTAGGATTTCCATTAATACAAATTGTTAAATTAAAACCATTTTTTTAATTAGTTTTTATATGTCTAAGTTAAAGTAAAAACAAAATATATAGCCACTAAATGTAGATATAGCCATGAGTACTTTTCAATATTAGCAAGGAGCTTCATCGATATAGGGCCCACCAACTATCTAGTAAAATTCTTTTTTTAGCAAATTTTGTGATATTAAAAAATAAAATATTTGTAAAGCCATATGCTTGTTTTTTAGCATATTTGCCTATAGGTCAATCCATTTTGAAAAAGTAAATGTATTCTAGAAACTTTGAAAAAAGGACAACTATATTTGCTTTTGTACATATGTTGTCAACATGACTAACTGGGATGATGCCTTGTCCTTTTGTAAAAGGCATTTATTTTATTTCATAGAAGAGAGGGGGGGTTTTAGAGCCAAAATTACTTTGTAAACTTGAAGTAATCAATACAAGCAAGGAATTCTACAAAGATTGTCTAGAATTTATTTTTATATTTACTATCATGGCTTCTGTCTCATTTGCTTGTTCTAATTTCTAGATTTGAATGGTTTTTATAGATTCTTGGTGTGCACTTTTAATTGTATAGTTCTTAACTTATGTCAATTCTAGATTGATTGAATGTCTTTCATTTCATTTAATTTCATTTAGCCATCTTGCGTTTAGGCCAATGTTATTTGCCTGTAGGGGTATAATCTTTAAACTGACACTAATTTTATTTGCATTATTTCTACCTTCTTTAGTAGTTTGCCTGATGTGTGATGTGATTTGGGATAAGTTGTCTCACATCACATGTTGGTTTTAAGTTCATTCCTAGATGAAATCTAAACTTTGTCATGATGTTTAAAATAAAGATCAATAATATTTATTTCTACCCTACCCTTCTTTGAGCTCTTTTTTTGATCTAGATCATCTTAGTTTAGCTTGTCATTATAAATATCCATTCTAAACTAATTCTTAATTTAATTTTTGATCATAATTCACAGCTCTTTACATAGTTACTACATACTTTACATAGATCTATTATTTAGCCGTGGTGGCTCCAAATCACTAACTAATATAAATACTATGAAATAGTCACTTGTTCTACCTCTATTCTACCAATTGATAATAAGATTATCATAACCTACAACTCATGCACTAATTTTTTTAAATTCTAAAATGAGAAGTGTTTTTAAATAGTCTAGGCATCTGTGGTATATATTTAGCCATCAAGAAGGGTATAATCAATTATTATCATAAATGACATATTATAAATTTATGGGAGACTACCTATTATATTATATTATGTTTTCGATTATCATGGATGATGCTAACATTTTTTTGGATTTTAATGGCTTACCACTTTATGCACAATTGAGATGAATTTTGAGTAAATATTCATGTTTATTAATTTAGAAATAAAGACATTTACACTACATGATTTATTGTTTAAATATACATACTTGGTTAGTTTTCACCAAATGATGAAGATAATCATAAAATGTACCAAGTAATTACTATGTGACTTTTTTCCATAAAATTTAAACCAAAGAAGGAGTCTACCCATATTGAATTACAACTGGTGGAGACTAACCATTTTTGTTTTATACACCCACTTGAATCCTTTGACATCTTTTCCTTTTATATCAGGATTTTTAGTAGGGTTCACTACTACGTAGGCCAACCTAGGGCCTCCCGAAGCTTGACACACATTATTAAAAATTGTACTTTTTTATTAAAAATTTATATACCCATGTAGAGTATTTGGAATTATATTTATTGAATTATTTTATAAAATTTTATTATTGCAATTTGAAAACCCTATTTAACCAAACAATATTCATGTGCACACTCCTTTAGAAAAAGATTCATTGACATCACAACTAGGTGTGCTCCAGAATGGTCAAAAATATTACAATAATCTAGGTATACTATTTGAATCTTAGTGATTTCAAACATAAAGTGCTAAACAATGAATAAAAGGGCCAAGTCAACACAAATAAATAACACAGTTTAGATAAAGTAAAAAATATATTAAACACTATTAAAATCAAATACCTAAAAATAAGAATCTGTAGAAATGATAGTAACAAATATGGTGAATGCTTCAAACACTCGACAACCTGCTCTATTCTAATCTGTCAGTGCTCTATAGTGTATGCTCAAAAAAATTAAGAATATGTAAGAATAGGAATATATCTAGTCACACATATTCAGTGGTTTTTGTTCCTCTTAAAAATGTGTGAAAATTATATAAACCCTATTTTTTAAAGTAAATTTGAGTTTCAAATTTGTAGGGGACTCCCACCTATTTTTTAATGCAAATGAACCTTGGGAGCAGTCAATTCAAATTGATGGAAAGTGATATATCTAATATATTAAAATGATATTTATATATATTGTATTAAAATATATAATATATTTTAATATTATTATTATAAAATAGATATGCTAATATAGTTTATAAATAGAATTATAATTATATATTATATATTTTACTATAATATATTTAATATAAAATATATAATCTACATATAACATTACTCAGTTGTATATATATATATATGTATATGTATATATATATATATATATATATATATATATATATATATATATATATATATATATATATATATATATATATATATATATATTCACACACACATATCATGACATATAATATATGTTTATATGTATTGGTGAGAGGAGTTATGTAAAGTGAAAGAGTGTAAAATTATAATTGATAGTTAAACCTATTAATTCCAAACCCTTGACAATGTCAAAATATTAATTAAGTTCATCTTTGAATATAATTATGGGCATAGACTAATCAGGATCTAAATCACCATGCAATGATCTAATCTATGATGGATTATATTATGCATGTAAAAATATAGCCTCTTATCATTTAATCTCTTTATCAAAACTATAACTCACTTGATTTTGATCAAGGCACATATATATTCACCAGATAAGGAGCTCAATTGTGGCTAATCATGCTTTGTCCTAGTGATTACAGTGGATAAATTGATTTTGTTATAATGTCACTAGGAAAATTAAAAGTGACCAAGAGGAATTTCAGGTTTAGAAATTAGATAAAAAATTTAAGTGGACATATATGTTCCAAAGACACCATTTATTCCATTTATGTCGAATATGCCTAGTGATGATGCATTCTCAAGTATACCACCAGAGTCTCGTTTCTCCTAAAGATACTATTAATGTTACATCATATAAAAAATGTGAATGAAACTCCACTTAATATTATGAAAGATCCTATTTTTAAATCATTACTATAGGTTCTAAAGTTACATGATGATAATTTTACTTCTATTTCCATATATGAACTTCTATAATTTTCATTGTAATATTGTCTTTTAGTAGATTATTGATGATTTTATAATGAATCTTATGATCCGCTAGATGTGATCCAAAACCCATTGTAGGAGACCCATCAAGTGTAATTTGTTGAGACTCGTATAAGTCCTAAAGCTTTTATCACAAGGAAAAACATGTTAGTAGAATACATATACCCTTGGTAGAAATTACAATATTCATTCTCATCATATTAATATCCATATGGAAAAGGTTTCCTCATACCAACCTTTAATAATACTTTAGTATAGGGAGAGATATGAGTTTACACTCGACTAAATTCTTAACAAGAAGCATCAGAGGCTTTTTGAATCTAGTAATTGTTTTGTGTGGTGTATTCTATAATACAACTTGATGTGGCACTACCATGTTCATTATTTGATTAGTATCATGTTTTGGTTCATTCAGATTAAATTTTTAATATGGATTGATCTTATATTTTGTATTGGATGAGGCCAAAGTAGTGGCCCCATACTTTACTAGTTTTTATAATTCAAAGAGTTTCATTTCTAGATCATGCTTAGGGTCACCTTTCATGTTTCTCATAAGTATGAAATTTTAGTGCCACAAAGTGTGGTGGTAAGGTTTGAAGTGATACTTCTAATGAAAGAGGGTTATGCAATACATATTTTGAATCAATAAAGACATATTTGGATGCCTTTTAGATTTTCTTCTCAATGAGGCCATTTTTTTCCTCCAATACTTAAATCATTTTCAGTGAAGAATGTGAAAAAGCCCCACCTTGGTTTAAAGTAGTCATTGAAGTTGATATCAAGGCGGATGAATATTTATTCCCACTAAATGTATGCTTAGTGTTTGATGTGATTAATGGATGTGAAAGAGGAACATCCTTTGTAGTGTTCTCTATTGTATTTGATATCTAACCATGTTATATGTTTATTATGTCATTAAATTGTGTAAATTATTTGATAGAATCATAAGATAAAATTCAAGAAAGGTAACTCACTATCATAGGGATTTAAATTGGTGAATTTTATCTCAAAGGTATTCTATGGGGGCTAAACATTAAGGAGTCAAATCCCTATTAGATAATTTCATAATGTAAATTAATAAATATAAATAAACTTATTTAATAATATTAATTATAATAAATGATAAAAATTTGTAATTATTTTTATATTTAAAAATTATGTTTATTTTTAAATTTTTTCTAGATTGGTTAGTTTTTGCCTCCTCATAAAATGAAAGATTTTTTAATGAAATGTTATTTTACTAAATTCCTTATTTAATTTCAAGTGGTGATAAATAAAAGAAGTAAATCGATACCGATAAAAATATTTAAACACCATTACAATTCCATTGCAAATAGTTTGACTATTTTTTACAAGTCTAACTCTCTCTAAATCTAGATAAGGTTCTATCCTCCAACCATAAGATTAATCAATCCGTCTTCCATTTACCAAAATGAAGCATGAATTTTTTTTTATATAAGTCCACCTCTAAATCAATTTTAATGACTTGGAATGCATGTTAAGAGTTGTTTATATATTCCACTTGAACTAGTTCACTCTAATGTTCAGAAACATATTTCATACTTAATATAAATTTGACTACTTCATGTGCCCCTAATATTTAATTAAACAATCATAAAACATTTATATAGTGGTAGCTATCTAGGTTTCATCTAAGAATTCCTAAAATTATAGATCTTCAACTATGGCTTATAAATATGAGTTGTTTTGTTTGACTAAGATTCAAAATATCAATAACTACTAGATGGTTTTGTGGCATTGACTAATTACATTTTTTACTAAACCTCATCCATATGCATATTATAATACAATCATGAAATAATTATACATCACATAATATAATTATCATAGTGTTACTCCATGGTGAATCCATCTACTTTTCATGCCTCTCCGTAAATGTGAATACGAGATATTAGCATGTATTACACATAATCTTTGTGGTCTTCAGAGCACATCGAGATAAATTTGAATCATACGGTATAGGTCATATGATCACCCTATATAGGTATTCAAATCATTCTCAAACTCCTTTGAATAATCCTATGTATGTCTTTGAAGCACAGTCTATCATCTCCTTTCTTTTTTCCCTTAGCAATCTAGACTCAGGTCTTATGTTTCATTCTTTCATTCTCCTAGTGACTTTATATTAGTTATATGCCTTGGTGTAAATTGAGTCAAAAAATGTAGGATTATGTTCATATGGTATATTTAGTATTTCTTTGACCTTCAAATGTGTCTTAACTCTTCCATATGGATCCCACTATCTCAGTTCATCCATTTTAATATTGAATGATGATATGTGTCTAGATTTTGCCTCAATGTTGTCCCATTGTTTCAATATGGATCTACCAATGGTAATGGGGAAGTTGTGAAGTAATCCCTTTATTTTGGTATTGCCAATACCATCTATCCCATTATAGATTTGGTAAGCCACCTCCTTCTTTGTTATCTTGTTGGGTACATGGACAAACAGTCTAAGAGCGGTGCATTAGATTACCTCATCCTAGATGATAATATAATATTGATACAACTAGATGTCTCTAATAATCTCCAAATATTTCCTAATTAGTGGTCTAACCCTTTCCATGGGATAACTAGTTATAGCCTCACTATGTTATGGATATACATAGTCATAGATAAATTGGATGTGATCCCTATATATTAATACGTGTGGCTTTGAATAATATTATGTAACTATTTGAGTTGTAATAAGTGACCATTCCCTAAGGTTTGGTAATTTTATGATAACAAGAAGGGCATCTAGAAGGTATGAAATCATATAAAAATAGGTTTTATTCCTCTTTACAATTGGAAATATCTATCTACTTAAATTAATACTAATTACCTCACCTAAAGGATTGGTGATCTATTTTTTATCATTAAGTAGACAAAGGGTACCAACATTTAGTCTACATATGTAGTGGTTGAATTCCCACACAAATTGTTCATCATTGTCATAAACATTCAAATCTGAGGTCTAAATTGGATGATGAGGATGTTATTATTGAACATAGAAAAGACTTGGTTCCTAAAAAACAACCATAGGGAAAGAATGATTTTTAGAACATTCTCTTTAGCCCAGTTATTGATTTATGTTAGGTCTATTTTTCGTTTAGGTAATTTTTAATAATTCTCAAAAGATATGGGATATATGTAATCCATCTTCTTCTAAGTATTCCCATTAATCAACATTGTTTTATATATTTTAGAATCCTTAAAAATGCAAGTAAGGATATCACATTGGAGTAACTCAAGCTTGGATACTATGTAGTATATACCAATCATTTGAATAATAACTATGTCATAGTAGCATCTTTTAGCAGGCATGTTCTTCTCCTCATCTATGGAAATAATGGGTTTTTATTCAATGGAATAGAAAATTTTAGTCTAATTATTATCTCTTGTGTTAAGAGTGGTGGTATCAAACTCTGTGCCTCTAAAAATCCTCCTTTCTACATCTGAGGTCAAGTAAAATTTCACATCCTCCTTGGAAACACTTCTTCGAGCTACCATGGTTGTGATTTTCATTAAATTGCGTACTAGTGGATAGTAATTAATATCTCAAATTGAATTATCTTTCTAAAAACAATAATCCAACTCTCCTTGGATTGATTAAAATGATCAGAGGGTTGATTTAAGGCTCTCATACTTGTTAGGATTTTTTAGAAAGTTTATGCAGATCTCTAATGGTGTCATCGATTCCAAATTATGATTTTTTTGCCTTAGATTTTGTCTAGATCTATAATTTATACCTTTGGCTTTTGTGGGTCTATAAAATCTTCAAATATATCATGTCTTTCTTATGTGGTATCATCATGGCATCTCCATGGTTTTTATCTCATTAATATTTAAAATTGAAGGTTACCCTTTCAAAAAACCTCTTATCCTCATGCCATTAGATTTCATTGCATAGATCAACATGATCTAGTGATCTCAAACTAAGGGATTGAATGACATTGGTTATCTTGTGATACTCTTTATGATTGTGACACTTATCACTACTATGTTTTTGACAATTATCACTTTTGTATTTGTTTTAGCTTTGTTAAAAAGTCCACCGTAATCTTGAACCATTTGATTTTCCTTTCTCAAACAAAAGTGCTCTATTTGATCTTGAGTTAATGGATTATGTCCTTTACTCCATGTATCATTATTCAGAATGTGTATGATCAAATGTGTACCATCAATCTCTTGGAAAATACTTGATCTTGAATTCATGGCCCATGGTTTTGACCCTTTTAGTTTTCATGCTTTCTTTGAATTATTTTGAATTTTCAAATTTGATCATGCCTCATATATATACCATTTGAAAATACTAAAAAATGTAGAAGCTAATCTTATAATACTGGGTGTTATGTTAATGTGTCTTTCACTGACATCCCAAAAATGCTATATGAGTTATTAACCCTCCAAAAAAGGCCCAAACATGTAGTCTTAGTAAAAGATCCATCAAAGATGGCCTAAAAACACCATTTCCATGACATCCATGTTTTGCGATGTGAAAATGTGCAACGATAATTATTCAACACATTTCTTACAGGGGTCAAAATGATATCATCTATCCAATTAGAAACACCACTGTAATTAGTTTACATCAAAACCTTTTCCTCATCTAGTTTATGTTTTAGTGCACAGAGCACCATAAGATCTACATTAGTGTGTGTAGACATCAAAATTATGTCACACACATGTGTGTAACTCCCTATGTGGAAACTCCTTTTAGCACATTTTTCATTAATAACAATTAACCTACCTAACCCATGCTTTTACCCCTCACACATTTAATTAATTTAAAATACTTAATTAAGTTAATTAAAAATACCTTTTCACTACCTTACCTAGCCACCTCACCCTATGACTAATTTTCACCTGATGAGTCACCTCAAGAATTGGTCCCTTGATCTTAACTACCCAAGACTTATTCTCACTTCAAAACTAAATTCCTAATCAACTACCTCCTTCTTAACCTCTTATTTTTATGATTTTCTAATGGGTTCCATACTTGGCATAAATAAGAACAACAAATAGACAAAAAATAGTAAGATTTACCTATTATAGGGCTATTGACATCGGTCAATCCATTGCTGATGTCGATGGGATTGCTAACATTGATGATATAGGCAAACTTAAACCTAAATTTTAGGTCAATAGAAATCAATAAAATTCATTCTTACTTGCATTCAAGTTCTCAACATTTGATTTTTGACATCTTGGCTTACTGTCATTTTGCATAAGTCAATCACGTTCAGGAACTAAGCTTTTGAGGACCAATAACACCCATTTGTTCTCTCTATTCATGCCATCAGTTTAGACTACTTGATAGGGACCATCAATCTAGCACTTATCATTTAGTGACCACTATAACTAAGTACACAACTTATTCTATAGGTCTTTTAAGTATTTACTTTGTTATCAATTCATATCTACTATTCATTGCTTTATACACTCTTGATTGAACCCCCATGAGGGACTTACAAAGTTTATTTGCTTGTTTCCCCTTGACCTAACACACCAAACTTCTGAATAGATATACCAAAACCATAATCTCTCTCATAACTCTCCCTAACCTCCTAGACCTGATCAAAACCATTTCCCAAACTTAGAAAAGCCTTCTGCAAGCTCCTAGGCAATTTTTTCCCCTACTAACCTTGACAACCTAACTGACATCAATCGATTTCACCACTGACCTTGATAGTATAATCAATATCGGTCACTCCCCTATCAACATCAGTGACTATGGATTCCCTAACCTTTTCAAAACCTACCCAAACAACTTCTAAAATATAAACAAAATACACCACCTGCACTCTGTCACTCTCTGCTACACTTGGGTTATGAATAATTATAACATTACTTTTCTTTCTTTCTCTATTTACTTTACCTCTCTTCTATTTATTTATTACTCTTTTGTCTATCAAAATTGGATTGTCATCTCTAAGGAAGTTTCACACTTGCTAGAACAAGCGCATATCTTGACAACCCACTCATTTATCTGCTAACAAACATTTTGTGGTAGTGCTTTCTTAGTTGCAAGTAGTCCTCCCTATCAGAAAAGGAGTGCTCAAAATGTCTAGATACGATGTGAAAACCAATACAAGTTCATTCTAATCACATATTCCTATCATTCTTTTCTATTTTTCCTTTAGACTTGAAATAGGTAAACTTTAGCAAAAATTTTTTGGCATGCCTAGTGGGACCCTAGAGTTTTCCTTGGGTTCATTTCTTGTTTTAAGCATTCATATAGGTGCATTATAGTGAAATTTTCATTTATTGCACTTTCATCTTATCTTCTCTCTTAAAACAAAAAAATCAACATTTTAATTTCAGTTTAAACCAATTAACCTAAAAAAAATTGTTTTCTCTTTGCCTCTAAATGCAATTTATCAAATTTTTTTACAAGTTTAAAAGAATCTCTTCTTTACTTATTTCATGCACATTGGGATAGTGAATTTCATTCTCTACTCCTATTTCATCTTTGCTTTCATTTAAATCTAAACATTTCAGATTTGTGTTTAAAACTTACTACATTTTATTCTTTACTTGTTGCATATTAGCTCACCTAGTTAATTACAAGCATTATAAATAAATTGTAGTGAACCTATGTTACACAAAAAAAAAAATACACATTAACACAAACAAACATCTAAACTCACCTAAGAAAAATTACATTAGGATTTCATCACCTGGTGGATTACCTTACCCTACCTGGTTATCCTCCTTAGATTTCACCACCAAGGGGAGAACCCACCCCATTCTTTGGTAGAGTATAAAATATAGATACAAGGCTTATTTTGGCCAAGCGGCCTAGCTTAGATTTAGGTCTGTGAAGTGTAGAGAGCAAACTCCTATAACAACCCACGTACCTGGTCTAACATATATTTCCTCTTGAGCACTAAAACTAACCTAAAACTAGTTCTAGATTGCTTTCAAGCTCTAGACTAAAAGTTAATCTCTAGGACTTAATAGTTTTTGGTTGTATGTTCTTTTTCTGCGTTTCTATTTCATTCTATATTTTGGAGTTGGTAAGGACATTTTCCTATTGATTCAAAAAATCAATACTATTTCTAATACTCAATTTGTATAACCTACTAACTCAAGTTTTTTGAGTGTTCCTCCTTTTTAGATAGACCTCTTAAATCCACTATTTTACCTAGTTTAAACTTTTGGTTTTCTAAAACATCAAATTTTCTATCTCCTAGGATATCACAGTGATTGACATCAGTTAACTCTATTGGCATTGATAGATTTTACTTATCAACATCAGTTAATCCATTGACATCAGAAAACTTTTTCTACCATCATCGGTTAAATAATTGACATTAGTTATTGTGTAATTTTCATCTACTTAAAATAGCAAGCTAAAATAACCCACTTACCTACACTCAAACCTAGTTTTTCCTTATTATGTCACTAATATAGGGTATAAATACTATTTATACTTCCTCTTGCATGGTATTAACGTGATCTCAAGATAGAATTCTCGTTGATTACACAAGCTGACAACCACTTACACCTTCCCCTCTCACTTTTAATTTTGTCATGGATCATACTTCAGATACAAAGCATACTCCCAGCCTGAACCAAATTCCCATTATGCCTGAGTGAGATCAAGATTTTGCTAAATTTTTGTATCATAATGTGGCAGCCCTTCAGCATTATCTTAGTATGAGCTAAACCCATAATTATTTAGGTGACCTAATCTATGGGATGCCAACCTCTCTAATGGAGATAACTTTAATTTTAGTTACCAAGACTATTTTCCCCATGGTTACCCAAACCACCACTTTGATGAGTAACCTAGCTATAAATAATGTCCAAAGTTTAGCATCACCAACTATCTAATCCCACCTAAACCCTAGTGTGACTTCCCTACTTTTACAACCACAACAAGTTCAATCAAGTCTTACCCCATTTCAGACTTTAGTGGTACCTAAACCATCTACCCTCATGCCTATTATTCCCTGAGTTATGACTCACCCTTCATCTAGTCTAACCATGCCAATAATCTAACTTGTAATAACAAGAACCAACCAAAGCATAATCTCTAACCCAATGGGGCAAGCCCTTTTAATTTTCATACCCTAGCCTATGACTCATTACCCTTACTTTGCCCCAACTCAACCTCAACAAGCTATGTCATATGCTCCCTCTGCTTCTTATCAGGTTTCATATAATTTAGGAGGTATCCCCTAAACTAATCCCCCTCTAGATCTCATTAAGATGTTGATGGACCATATGTCTAATCTAGAGACATATGTTTTTGGTTTAAACAATGTGTTATCTTATGATTAGATATGCAATGAACCCATCCATCCTTTTGTCCCTATTCTCCCTTATCTAATCCAATGGGAACTCCATAAATTTACTCATTTATATAGTAAAGAGGACCCAAAATAGCACTTTCAGACATTTAGAAATGCTTATTATTTAATAGGGCATGATGATGCATTATTACTTCACACTTTCCCTATGTCTCTTTTAGGTTTTGCCATGGATTGGTGTAGCTCTAGACCTTATCACTCCTTTTTTTCATTTACCCAACTCACACAAATATTCATGGACCAATTCTCTATTAAAATTTCTAAAAAGGTTTCTATAACAAGCCTTTATTCTATCAAATAATTTGATGATGAGTCCACTACATATTTTTTTGCTTATTGGAGAAGCTTGATCAATACACTCTCCTTATATTTACCCTAACATGAGTTGATTGAGCTCTTCTCAAGGGCATGTGTGAAGCACATCTCATCCAAAATCTAGGTAAAAACTTTTTACACATTTAATTAGGCTTTTACAATGGAACAAAAACTCAAGATTCACACTATATATGAAGGCAAAGTCGATTTGCATAGTAAGAATCCCAATTCCAAATCAAATGACTCCTCCTCTAAAACTTCTCCTAAAAAAAATATAAAGGATCCACTAATGTGGTGGTCATTAAGTCATCCTCTTCCATAACCACAAAACAATAAAATTCCTTGACTTCCCAAAATCTAACCAAGTAATTCCAACAATGGTATGAACAAACACAATACACTCCCATTGGGGAGTCATACACATCTATTTTAGAAAAACTATTACAAAAAGGTGTGATAAAAATTGCTCATATCAAACCTCTTCTACAGTTTAACCCTTCCCATCTTATCCTATCTTGGTATAAGGAAGATGATTTTTGTAGTTACCATCAAGTTAAAGGCCATGATTCTACTAGTTGTAAGACACTCGAGAACACTATTCAAGACATGCTTGATAGAGGTGATCTAATCTTGGATAATCCTAATGCATCCCCTAATTAAATTATGGATGTGTTCAAACACCTTTTTCCTAACCATTCACCCAATCAAAATATTGTTTAGACCACAGCTAACTCAGGTGATCATAATATCCATACAGTTAATATGGTTTTTCCTTTACCTCTAATTCCACATCCCCTTTAACAAGAGAAACACATTTCATTAAATCCTCATCCACAATCAGTGGCATTTGTTTTGCCTATCTTCCTCTTCAAGTATAATAACCTATTTCACCCATTCCTTTCTCTTATGAGAAAGAGCCTCTTTTACCACTTATTTTTCCACCTGAGGAGCCTGTAATACCAATTATTTTTGCAGCAATATTACCTATCCTCTTACCACTTGAATACCAAACCCTACCTGTTCCTCAAACACATGTTGAAGGGAACATCATTCCTATATTATACCCTCTTGAGGAACCATATTCACCTACCTCTCCTCCACCTATAAATAATAGTACCCCATCCACTCCACCTTCACACTTTGAGGAGATAGTATTATCTACTCTAGTAATAGATGAGAGACCTATTGTGCCTAATCCAATTGTACCACTCTTACCCCTTCTTTTACATATGGAGGATCATAATTTACCTATGCCTCACCCACATGTTGAGGGAACCATAATACCTATGATTTAAACACTTGAGGAACCTTTTTTGCCTACCTCCCCTCCACCCATGGTAGACCATTTCTCTTATCCCATCTTTGTCTAAGAGGACCCCATTATAGTTCTTTCTCATCTTTGACCTAAAGTAGTAGAAACTAATAATTTCCCTCTTTCCCAAACACCTTAGCTTTATAAGGACATAAATATAAGGCCTTCATTGACTTCATCTAAATCCTTCTCACATTTGGTTAAAATTCTATAATTTCTTGACTCCATGAAGCTAGATCATGTGGTATTTTGGGATCAAATTAAAACTCTTTATCCAACACAATGAATGTCAGCATTTACCACTAACCCTCTCACTACCCTTTACCCTAAGGTCTTTGACAAAGCTAGAGATTCTTCACTAAAAGGACTTGAAGTTTAGCCATCTATGTCAAAACCCTCACCCTCATAGGAATTTGCCACATTAAAGTAGATCAGGGTCTTAGGCATACGCCCCATCTCTAATTTAATTCATTGTATTATATTTAACTACTCAACCAGAAGTTAGAGTTTCACAACCTAAATTATATAAAAATGTTAATCTTCTTAGATCTCGTTGATCCCTTATTCAACCCTCAACTTTACCATCCATTTTGGGACCATACCCCTTTACATTTCTTAGAATATTACCGACCCAAGAAAAATAAAAGGTTAAGTTACATCCACTCCTATGTTTGCCATCTATTAGACCTTTCACATATAATAATAAGAAAGTGACAATAAGACACATAACTTCACCATTACCAAATAAAGTACCAAGTAAAATTACCTTTTTAACATTGAAACACAAGAAAGTATCCACTCTTATTAGCAAAAGAAGTGTGAGGCCACTTGCAGTGTCTCGAAGTTTTTTCCTACATTAGTTATTTAAATTTTACATAATAACTCTTCCTCCCATTAAGCTTTATAGTCCTCTTGGAATGAATCCATCTTGCTTTAATGATACACAAATGTGTTTATATCATCGATCACCTAGAAATGATATTGAGAGTTGAAAAGTCCTCACAATAGTCATTTAGCAACACTTTGATGTTGACACTCTCTTCAATAATACTCCCATTAACCTTCCTATTATTCCACATTTTCCATCCATAGTGACTCCTAATATTCCACCTAAATTCAAACCCAAATATGTGGTCGTAACCCCTTTACCACCTCCTTCAACTACATTTTAGATCAACACAGTTAATGTGGTCACATGGTCACAAAACCAAAGAGATAAAGCTAAGTAAAAGGTCATTGCTCCTTGGGCTCATCCATTCACTAAAGATACTCCTCTTCCTAATCCTAATATTTACATCTTGGGTGTTCCTAAAATAACATCTTCACCAAACTCCTATGAAAATGTCTTTGTATGAGTTAATCCAAAACACATCCCAATACTTTCAATCTTTTACTAGTACCTTTCAAGAGATTGAGGTATAATATGATGATCCCCAACCTCTTACATCTATAGTTACCTCCTTAATTCTAACTCCCTAATTTCATTCAGTGATTTAAAAATTCCACTTTAACACCCTGAAGATCAAGATTTTTCCTTTTTTATTATCATATTATTTATCAAAGTCATGTCAATAGATTCATGATCGATGAGGGAGATATTATTAATATTATTTCCACCCATACCTAAAAATAGATAGCCCTTCTTGACAATTTCATGTCGCAAACCGATGCAGTACTCTATTCCCTTACTGATACCACAACTACTACTGTGGGCACTATTGTCCTACATATCTACGTAGGTCCCTACACTATTCCTAAACTATTATAAATTATGGAGGGAGAGTTATAATATAACATACTACTTAGATGACCTTGGATACATGTTATGGCATGTGTACCCTCAACTTTTCACCACTTTGTGAAGGTTGAACATGATCCCCACATTGGGATAGTCATCCCTTATGATCCCCCTAACCTTTGAACCAATTTCACATATGGTGGAATTGATCAAGCTCCCATTATTGTCAATATGTATTCTTCACCATGACCATTTACCTATGAATTCTCTTTCTTAAGCAACCCCAGTTTTGCACACACCTATCTCTATTGGTGTGCCTAGAAAGGATTTGGTTTGGGTTGTTATGAATAGGATGTCCATATGCCTATTTCATATACTACTAGAAACACCATTGAAAATGCCAAAAATAGGCATTGAGTGGGATATGACAAACCAACTAAACTCATTAAAGCTTCCCATGTACCAATTATTAAAGAACCAGTCTCTCTTTCTCCACCTTTTTCTCCACCATCACCTACTAAATTGAATATATCTCTCCCTCCTAATTTTTTTTTGATAAATTCCATCTATTTGGGGCCTATTACCTATCAATTGGGTAAGGAAACAAGATCTCTTCCTCTTGTTCATCTTGAAATAATTAATGAAGACTCTCCCACTATTAACACTATCCAATGTCAAGATGATGATGTAATTATCACCTATATGGGTGTAAAGGATTATTATATCTAATGGTCGATCCCATATAAAACACAAACTATGTTAAATGAATCAACCATTGACATCAATCTACCCTCTCATGATAACCCTCACATACTCAAGATTGGCCAATCTTTGGATTCATCTAAGCAAGATAATTATGTCACATTTTGTAATAACCATAACAAATATTTTTTGGTCTTATAATGACATGACTAGTATCAACCCCTCTATCATCACCCATAAAATTATCACCAATCAAGATGTTAAACCTATTAATCATAAGCTTTGAAAGATGCATCTTTGTATTGCTCTCCTTCTCAAAGGAGAGCTCTAATGCCTCCATTTTTTAACTTTATCCAACCCATTGACTACCTATAATGGATTTCCAATATTTTTCCTATCATAAAAATGACTGAGGGAAGCTACATTTGCATTGATTATCATGATTTAAATCTTGCTTGTCCAAAATATGACTTTTTATTGCCAAGTATCAACTAAGTTTTTCATCTAATAGCTAGCCATGAGATTCTATCACCTATGGATGGGTTCTCTAGATGTAATCAAATCTTGGTCCCTCTTGAGGAGCAACATAAAGCAACCTTCATTACCCCATAGGGGACTTTCTGCTATCAGGTCATGCCTTTTGGCTTGAATAACTCTAGTGCAACCTACCAATGGGCTATGACCTATATCTTTCATGATCTCCTAAACAAAATTATGGAAGATTATGTGGATGACTTACTCAATAAGTCTAAACTTTGTCAAGACCACTTGATAATTCTCAAAACCATATTTACACATCTCCTCCACTATAACGTTTGATTTAACTAAAATAAATGTGTCTTTGGAGCTCTTTCTAGTAAACTTTTAGGTTTTATCATTTCTCTCTATGGTATTGAAGTCGATCCTACTAAGGTTAGAGAAATCCTAGAGATGCTTCCACATACTAATATAAAATAGCTATATAGCCTACAATGCCAAATTTAGTCAATCTACTATTTCAATTCCCAATTTTTAGATCATGTCCAACCATTTCACCATCTCCTCAAAAAGGATGTCTCCTTACATTAGAATAAAAATTGCCAAGAAGACTTTGACACACTTAAACAATATCTCCATTCCCCACCAGTTCTTATTCCACCTAAGGAAAATCAACTTTTCTACATATATATCTCTACAATAGACCATTCTCTAGGTGTTATGAATGCACATCAAGATGACCAACATCGATAGCATGTGGTTTACTACATAATCTAAACACTTATTGATAATGAGACTCAATATAGCCATACCAAAAAACTTTGCCTTGTGTTGGTCTTTTTTGCCTCAAAGCTTAACCATTATCTCCTAAATCACAAAACCTATGTGGTCACCCATAATGATCCCCTCAAATACATGTATTCCAAGCCATATCACAACCAATGTATAGCTCAGTGGCTCATGCTTCTTACTAAATTTGATTTAGAATTCATTCAACAAAAGTTTATTAGTGGGAAAACAATCGCTGACTTTAACCAAGATAATGGTTCCTACCTATGTAAAAATGAATTTTATAGTGGTATAAACATCATGTAGATACACTATTTGGATCATTTGACTCTTATCTCTTACAAATTATTCCTTTATCTACAAAAGAATTTACTGCATGATGGCTTCACTTGCTTCACACATACCCTCTTTATCCTCTTCCTCAAGAATATATGCCATCATGTATTGTTTAACATTACCCTCATGAATAGATACTCAATGAACCAACCATAGGTTCTACGTGTGGACAACATTTGAAACACTTTTCCCACCAAGTTGGGCCCCCTAAGTGTGACCAGTGGGATCATGGATCTAATGGAGGACAATGTTGGTGGCAGTGCCTTTGGGGATCTATTCAAAAATTTGGTAGTGGATAGTCCATCCAACAGATGGAAGAAGGCACTTATAGGTGAAAATATGTGCCCTTCAAAAAGAATGATGAGCCTCCTTGTTATCTTAGAGGGCACAGCCCTACATATCCCAGACAATTTGGTGGAGGAAATCATGGCATTCATAGACCTTACATTGGTAGGTAAGTTTTTTTCTTTCCATCCTAGTATCAAAATGATTAGGAAATGGGTTTTATCTAGGTGGAAATTTAAGGGTAGTGTTTCGATCACTACCATGGCAAGAGGCTATTCTTATTTAGTTTTATGAATAGGGAGGACATGATCACTACTCTTGCTGGAGGATCATGGCTATATGGCCCACATTCTCTTGCCTTGTGCTCGTGGAAACTGGGATTTGACCCTAACTCAGACCTTAATAAGTCTACTCCTGCTTGGGTAAGATTACCAGGGTTTCCTTTGAAATTCTAAGATGAAATTTTTTTCACAGCTATCAGAAATTCTAATGGCGAATATCTCACTATAGATCATACAACTAGAAAAAAGTCTAGATGTGTGTACACTAGACTTTGTGTCAATGTTGAAATAAATAGGACTCTCCCTATGACCATAGAGTTAAACTCTAAATATGGGAGTTGGACTCAGCTGATCACTTATGAAAATGCTACCACTTTTTGTCAAATATGTAAGAGAAAGGGACATTTAATGACACAATGCACAATAAAGAAAAAGGGGAGGAAAGATGATTCCTAGATTAAAGGGGAGGATCAGGCTCTCAATTACAAAAATAACAACAAACAAGAAATAGAGAGTAATGTCGAAAATATTGACAACACAAAAGGGAGAAGAGGAGATAGGAAAGGAGGATATCACTAGTAGTGAGGGGAAAGCTGTTCCAAAGGAAAATATAGTATCAGCTGATAGTCAGAAGGCTATATTTAACACAACCAACCCTCTAGAAAAATAGACTAATATGTCTAAGGAAGGAGAAAGAGGTAACCTTTTGATAGAGGAATTCAATGAAGAATACAAAGTTTTAAGAGTTGGATAGGAAGAAGTAACTCTAGAAAGTCCCACTAAAGGAGAAGTAGACCCACAACTAAATATAGCCATTTTCCATGCTCTAAAAGTCAGATACCAAGTAGGAAACTACTTAGCAATAGGTGTAACAAGACAAAGTGCCAGTAATGAATAGTAGGAATGGGTTAGCCCAAAGAAAAAGAACCAAAAAGGTAAAAAATCTATAGATGTTGGCACTGAGCCCAAATAAGGGAGGCCAACCCTAAGAGAAATAAGACAAAGAGAGATTGCTAGGGAGATTGCCAATGGTAAACAAAATACACTAGAGACCCAACCCCACAAACCCTCTAAATGAGAATATTATCCTAGAACCTAAGGGGATTTAACAGTCCCTCAAAAAAGTTTGAGGTTAACAACTGCATTTTAGATAATAAATTAGATATTTTATTACTCCAAGAAGTCAAGATGAATGAGGAGAATTTTATGAAAATTGCTGCCTATATATGGCCTAAGGCAACTTTTTGCATTAGTCCTACTGAAGGGGCTTCAAGGGGGATTGTCACTATGTGGAATAGTGCTAAAATATAGGGGTCTCTTATGGATTATAATAAGCACTTCTTGATTACCATGCTTGATTACCAATTTTTCTATGAAATCTTTGAACTAGTTGTTGATCAATGTTTATGGACTAAATAATAGAGCTTTGAGACAAAAATTATGGATAGACCTGAGTAGTTTCAAGAATAATCCCCAAAACATTAGATGGATGCTAGCCATAGATTTTAACACTCCTCTATACCTTTCTGAAAAATAGGGTGGAATTATGGATTACTCAGACAACATGTTCGACTTTGTTGAATTCATCAATGATTGGGGATTATTGGACATAGAGCTACAAAACCAAAATTTTACCTGGACCAATAGAAGAAGAGGAGATCAAATGATTCAAGTTAAATTAGATAGATTTCTTATATCGAACAATTGGAAGGATTATCATAATATGCAGGCATAGGCTTTCCCTAGAACCATGTCTGATCACTGCCTGATCTTCCTCAATTAGAGAGAATAGGGACATTCTAGACCTTCCCCATTCCATTTTGAAGCTATGTGGATCAAGCACAAAGACTTTAGACAAATGGTGGCCCAATGGTGGAAAATTTCTATTCAAGGTACTCCTATGTTTAGAATAGTCAAGAAACTCCAACACATTAAATAAGAAGTTCATGGATGGAATAGATACAGCTTTGGGTAGGTCTTCCAGCAGAAAAAAAATATAGTGGGAAAACTCAAGGATATATAGTAATTTATTAATCAAGAGGATGAATCTAAGGACACTTTAGAAGAAGATAATATCCTATCTTTTGAATGGAAGAATCTTATGGAAAGAGAAGAGGTTTTCTAGAAACAGAAATCTCGTTTTTAGTGGCTTAAAGAGGGGGATAGGAACACTGCCTTTTTTCATCTCTCAGCTATGAAACATACGAAAGCCAACTCAATAAATAAGCTTATCCTAGACAATGGTGACATTATTACCAAGGATAATGAAATAGGGGAACAAGCCACGGCTTTCTTTTAGAATCTGCTTATGGAAGAAAATAATAATGATAGAATCGATAGACCTATGAATCAATTTATTGATCAAATCCCTTGTTTGATAATGGAAGAAGATAATTTGGAGATGTTAAAGCCTATATCTAAGGAAGAAGTCCATGTTTTTTTATTCTCCATGTGTGCTTTCAAATCCCTGAGTCCTGATGGCTTTTCTCCTATATTCTTTTAGGAATATTGGGAGATAGTTAGAGCAGACCACATGGTTTTTCTGCATGATTTTTTCATATCAGGTAAACTTTTGAAACAAGCTAATAATACCTTCATAGTACTTGTTCCTAAAAAATCACAACCTTCACACCTCATTGATTTTAGGCCCATTAGTCTATGCAACACTGTGTCTATGTTATGTACTAAAATGCTGGTCATGAGGATTCAACCTTTGCTAGACAAAATTATTTCTCCTACTCAAAAAGGTTTCATCTCAGGCAGGCAAATTCTTGATGCTATGATCACCACAAATGAGACTATTCACTTTATGGATAAGAGAAAAATCCCTAGGATGGCTCTCAATCTTGATATTTCTAAAGCTTATGATAGAGTCTCATGGAATTTTCTATTCTAAGTGATTAGAAAATTTGGGTTTAATGATAAAATGTCTCGCTTGTTATGGAACATGATCTCTTCTACAAAATTCTCAGTGCTAGTTAATGGTGTTCTTAGAGGGTTTTTATCATCCTCAAGAGGAATTCATTAGGAAGACCCTCTTTCCCCATACTTATTCATCATTATGGTTGAGGCATTGGGAAGATACATACAAGCAGATATAACCTAAAAAAAGCTAATGGGCATCAAACCTACCTCCTCCTTTCATCATATGGTGGTAAAGTAGTTTTTGGATGATATCATCTTATTTGGAATCTCCTCAGTGATTAAAGCTAGAAGATGGAATAATATCTTAAATAATTATGCTAGAGAGTCAGGACAAAGGATAAATTTCTAGAAAAGTAAGATGTATTTCTTCAACACTCTTAATGAACTTAGACATAAAATCATTGATATATTAGAATGTGTTAAAGCTGGCCTACCAAATACCTACCTAAGTCTCCCACTCTTGGTCCAAGAGGTATCTCCTAGATTTTGGAATGGAATTATGGAAAAAACACAGAGGAAACTTCTTGGTTGGAAGGGGAAACTACTCAGTAGTGTTGGTAAACTGCAACTTCTTCGGGCTTCGCTGCAAGGTATTCCTACATACTTCTTATCTATTTTTAAAATTCCTATGTAATTTGCTACGAAAATAGAAGAGATCCAAAGGAAATTTTTATGGATGGGAGTGGAAGACAAATAGAGAATGTCTTTAGTTAGATGGGAAAAAGTGTGTCTTCCAAAATCTCATGGTGGACTTAATATTAGGTCCATATGGAACATGAACAAAGCCCTTCTCTCAAAAGTTAGTTGGAACCTAATCCATAAAAACAATGATTGGGGGGAAGTAATGTATGCCAAATACATGCATAGCATTTATGATTCCAAATTTATTCAACAGACGAGATTACCCCAGGGATCTATGATATGGAATAAAATGCTAAAAAGTAGAAGCCTTCTCAAACAGGGAATTAGATGGAAACATGGAAATGGCCAACATATTCTTTTATGAAATGGGATAAGGAGTTGGAAAAATCTTTTAGATTGTGAGCAAGAAGGGAAAGAAGAGAAACATTGATGAAGAAAAAGAAAATATTAAAGAGACTACGAAATGGACCCATAGGAATCTAGGAAGTGCCATGTGGGGCCAAGGTGGAAAATCTCACAAGCCTTCTAAAATTAATAAGGAAGGATTCCCCTCTAGAGTGTGAAGGTTAGGGCAAATTGCTGGTAAACTAGCCTTGAAAGCTAGACTAATTGATTATTCAAAAAGTGCTTTAGAAGAAGCAACCCAGGAGGAAGAGTCTAAAGAGCTAGAAATCCAAGAAATTTTTAAGGACACTGGAGGGAAGCAAGCTACTAGAAATTTTGAGGTTACTAAGGAGCAAGGTGCTGACACTATGGGAACTACTGACAATAAGGGGAAAATGTATGTCGAGGAAGCTGGTGAGGGCACTGAGAATGCGACTAATTAGAAAACTAAAATTGGGGCCCTAAAGGACTACATTCAGAAGCTGGAGAAGGTCTTCGCTAAAGGGCTTTGTAATATAATCTTGCTGAACATGTCTATGCTAGAAGTGGCAAGTTATACTGGGTATGCTGACAACATAGAGAATGAGAAACTGAATGATCTTATCAAATCAATAGTTATGTAAGGGGAGACCTCTCTGACTCTGGTCTTCTCATGGCCTGTATTTTTTTTGCCTATTATTCTTGGTTGTGCTGTCATTTCTCTAAAGGAATTTTTTGTTTGTTTGCCTTCTTATCTTTTTTGATTATATAGGGTTCAGCCCCTGGTTTGCTACCATACTTAATCAAAAACATTACCCTCATATGTATCAGCTACCACCTCTTTGTTAGAAATGAAATAGCCAACCCACATGACTTATGGTACAAGTAACTCACTAATTTTCTTTCTTTCTCTATTATCTATTTTGATCTCTCTAATAATCAGAGATGTGCCTTCATAAGAGGTGCCACTCATTATACTATGCTAAGTGGACTTCTCTACAAGTGAGGTTTTGATGGTATTTTTCTTAGATGCCTCATTAGTACTGAGACTCCCTTCACCATTAAATAAGTCTATGATGGGATTTGTGGTGGGAATTTAAATTTTCATGTAGTTTCCAAGTGTATCTTTTGACTTGGCTATTATTAGCCCACACTTCATCAAGACTATCATGATTATATTCAGCATTGCATCATGTTTTAACAACATGCTAACCTCCTTCACATTCCAAGTCATCCATTACAAGTCACCAAGGACTTTTGGCCCTTCTCCCAATGGGGCTTAGGTATAATCATGGAGATTAACCCTCATTCATCCCTCTATCATCATTGTATCATTACTACAACTTAATACTTCACCAAGTGGGTTGAGGCCATCCCTCTCATCTCCACTAAAGCTGACAAAATTGTTGACTTCATCAACTATCATATCTTCCATCTTTTTGGTCTCCCTCATAAAACTATAATAGATAATGGCAAACCTTTTGAAAATAAGACCATTCAAAGTCTTTGTGATACATTTGGAATCAAATTAAGCTTCTCATCACCATACTATCCATAATTAAATGGATAGGTAGAAGCTTCTAGTAAAATATTAACCAAAATTCTCATGAAAATAGTAAACAATATGGGAAAATATTATCACACACATATTCATTTTTCTTTATGGGCTTACCACACTAGCATTCTAACCCCTACATGTGCTACACCTTTTTCCTTGGTAGATGGGATGGAGGCTATTTTGCCTTTTGAAGTCTAGATTCCTTCTCATCACATTTCTCTACAAGACATACTTACTAATGATGACTTTTTCCAAGACCATTTGGCTCAACTTAATTTCTTGATGAGTGCCATCTCATAGCCATCAACCACCTCCAAATCTATCAATAACACATCAAATGTGATTATAAAAAAAACCTCAAAGCACGAGATTTCAATATAGGAGATCTCATCTTAAAATAAAATTAACATGTGATGAACATAGAGAAAAGCAAACGGGGTATGTTTGCTCCTAATTGGCTTGGACCTTATATCATAACTCACAAGTATGGCTTAGGAACTTATCTCTTGTCTTTTCTTAAAATAAGGCGAGAACTTGAGCCTTTAGATGCCTTACACCTATGACCATTCTTTTTTTAAACAAGCATCACTTCACCTCATGTTTAACTTGATCTCATCCCTTCAGCATCCCTATTACATTCATTTCCCTTCCTCTTCACCATTATTCTTATACACTTAGTTAACTTATGTAGTGGTATGGTTTTTCCCTCAAAGTGGAAAACTCGTAAGCCTCCATAGTCTTGTCCATGACCAATAGTATAAAAAAATTAAAATAAAATAAAAAGAAAAAAAACAAATGGGATATGTGATAAGTTATAAACTCTTAGGTCATTCTTCTCAACATATATTTCTCCCTTGAAGGACAACTAAGTAACTTCCCTTTACTACTATCAATAGACTACTACCTTGAAGGACAATTATTTAAAATTAAAATTAAATTCTTAGACCACTCCCTTAAATGATGGATAAGCCAAGCTTTTTTCTCAAAGGAAAATATAAATAAAAAAGGCTTCTCACATTGATCAAGTTTATATGACCTTAACCCACACAAAATACCATTGTAGGCTTCCCACATTGATCAGCTTACACACACAAAAAGATTTAAGTCATGGACTTTCCTATATTAGCTCTCGAGTCACCCACAAAAAGGGCATAGCATCCCCACTTTGTAGGTTATGCTATCCAAACATTTTCCCTCATTTTACCTTTTTATTTCCTTCATACTCTTTCAAGGGATTATGAAGGTCACTTAATATAAGGTAAACATGATGCTTCTCTAACAAACACAATGGTTCAAAGATATAAGGCATGAAAGAGGCTCATTCTTCTATGCTTATTTATGTTTTGATTATGGTCTTTTCTGGTGCATGAGCATTCTACCTCTTTATTTTCCGTTTCTCATCACATTTCAATCTCTCTATTGAGATGAGGAACAATGTCATACCAACACTATCAAACCCTACTCAATTTATTTTATGCATACACCATCATAAATATGGAAATATGCTGAAATAAACTAACATAACCAATTTATTCATTTTAACCATACATCATAAAATATGGAAAAATGCTAAGATGAAACTAACAAACTAACTATGCATATACCATCACATATATGGAAAAGTATAGTCTAACTCAACTAACATGATTAGCATTAACATCAAAATTAACATAGCATTAAATAATCATCATCTATATCAATATCCTCATCAAAATCACAATAAATATATCTCAAAATCATAAATAAATAAACATCTCAAATATATATAGGAACAATAACATGTCCATTAATACATCATCATAATATCATCTCTCTCTCAAAATATACATCTCACATATGTGACTTGTAGGCTAGTGTGTATATAACAAATATAACAAAAAATGACAAAATCTAGCACTCAAGATCATCAATGCTCTCCATGTGGTCGTGATGAAGTAGTGTCATCACCACTCTTGGCTTGTCTATGTGAGATAGAAGCTATGACACATGACATTGATTTCTCTTGCTCCTTTAACTTAGAATACCACTGAATCTATGGAAACTATCTAATGGCACTCTTGTAATAGGCAATCTCATCTAGGGTAGTAGTATATCTTGTAAGGGATATAGTCTATGGAGGTTCCATAGCACCTGATAATGGTCCAGTGATCTTAGCAATAGTTTAGGTGACAATTTAGGTGATGATTCTACCCCAATTGGTGGTAGAACTTCTAGGAGCCATAAATTTTGCACCATAGCTCCATTTGATTCCACATTTGAACCATTAGAAATATAAGAATAAGGGTAACATCATGAGATGGCATGTATCTTTGATTAGTGGGTTTTGACTCCTAAAAACTAAATTGAAGTTCCCCAAATTTAAATTTTAGTAGTGCAGTCTAAAAATAGTAAGTTTCAAAAAATAGTAATTCCTTAAATTCTATATTGTTGTGAATCATGGAAGTCAAACCACATAATCTCCCTTGAGATTTATGACCTTCCACATCTTCCTACTACCTTCAAAATCTATATAAATTAAGATGTAACCTAAAAAATAAATCATACATCTCTTCCCAAAGATAGGCATATGTTGTATCAACAATTTTGAGAAATAAAACATCTCTTCTCAGAGATAACATTATTACAATTGTGTTGTTCTTAGTTTTTGAATTATTTTTCAACTAAAGCTTCTGAGTTTTCAATTAAGCCTACACTATTGCCTATGGTGGTGGAGGAGGAGTATCCTAACTTCTTGCTCTCAAGCTATCCCTCTCCACTATCACTATAATCACTTGACCTTATAACATTCTGACCTAACCTTGTAATGATACAACATGGCCCTATAGTACCCCAACCTAGCCTTGTAACATCACCACCTACCCTTATAAGGCTAATATCTATGTATGTGTTGTATCTCTAACCTACACTACTACATCTTATGCATGTACGACTACATCCTTCTCTCTCACCAACCCCTATAAATCTGGTGGTGTCCTCCTGACTTCTAATATGGGATGTAAAACTACCCACCAAGATGTATATGCTAATTTGCACCCTATATCCCCAACACTTGGCCCTACTAGTATTTCCTAAAAATATAGCCCATCTATCTCCTAGGGTAATGGTAGGGGTGATTCTATGTCATCCCTCTTATATCAAGGGAAGGTAGGTGGTATATCCTATAGTAGATTGAACTACCTCATAACACATGTCATGGGTACCATCTCCAACTCACCAACTCATCTCCCCTAGCCCATAGTGAGCTCTACAAACCAAAAAGTTACTATGCCTATCCTCTAAGAATTAATTATGTCAGGTAGGGTCTCCATAAAATATCTACAGGGATAAAACCATTAATCATGTACCTATAACAAGCAATATCATGCACTATGCCATCCACTCAAGTCTATGCCATGCCCTCTCTCTACCATCTAAAACTAACCTTGAAGGTGGCTAGAATCATGGTAGGTAACCCCAATGGTCATGTCACCATGATATGCTTGTATACCCAATAGTGTAGTGGATGGCTGACACATAAAATATATCATTATTGTAGTCTCAAACCCCACAACTCTTTGTATAACTATGATAAAAATAATAGACCCCATGCAAAAATAGTATACAACTAAAAAATCTTTACAAGCACACCTTTAATTTCAATTAAAAATCTACCACCATCTACATATCATAATGCATAGACCATGATCTTGATAATCATCAAGATGCTCATTCGATGTTACTCCTCATTAGCCATATATAGTGGCTCATAGGTAAAACTCATAGAATGATAAGTCACCTTACTAACATGTTCTCTATATAATGCCACCATGTCAATATCATGCTCCTCTCTTGATTAGGTGAAGAGCTCCTCAGCGTAGAGTGGTAGCCATAAAATCTTATAAACATCCTCTTATGTCACTATCAACTCTCCAATTGGTAAATGGAAGGTGTTGGCAGTGTGATCCCACATCTCAATCAATGTTATCATAAGGCTCACATCTTGGGTGACTCAAAAATATCATCACACTCCTCCAAACCCCATGGCTACCATGTGCCCCCACTCATCTAGAGTGACATCCCTCCTAATATGTGTCAAAAGCCTTGGTATATGATCCTATAATGTTAGCTCCATCCTCTCTTACATCCATACACACAACTCAAGTCATGAAGATTTTAATATACTCTACCACCATTTTTTCCCTTCTCTGTGGGAAAACTAAATTGGATTGAGGCCCTAAACTAGGCTATGTAGGTAACACTTAGTTGACATGGGGTCTTCTAAGGTTAGCTTGGCCATATACCTACCTAATTAACTACCCTACTCTTTTCTCTCTACACTAGGCTTCACTACCTCTTCATTCTCTCCACTCTAGGCCTACCTACCTATCATAACTCTAAGCCTCACAGCCTATATCCATAACCCTTGACACTATTCCCTATCTTTTAAAGCCCTAGGCTGTTTAACCTATCTCAACCTACCCTTTTACCTATTTCCCATAACATAACTTTTAACTATACCTTAGATCTTTTCCCTAGGCTCTAAGAGAGCTGCATTAGCTTGAGGCCCTAAACTAGGCTATGTATGAAACACTTAATCAACATAGGGTCTTCTAAATCTAGCTTGACCATTAGGCTAGTTGATAACTTCCACTAGAGATCCAAACTAACCCTTTCTCCTATTATGATAGTTTTTTAGAGTCACCGATTTCAGCTTTAATGCTGACCTTGGTGCTTTGTAAGCATAATTGTTAGTCAACATTATTAGACACCTACCAACCTTGGTGCCATGTTCGCTGACATCAATGGACCTCATGAACATTGACAACTAGTTTAGCCCTATGAATGAATGACCCAAACCCAAAACCATAAATTTAACCTTAAAACTTACCCTAAATTCCTCTCAACTTATCTTATAACTACCCTACCCTATTTTCTACCCCTCTACTAACATTTTCTATTCCCACACCTCTAGATTAGCCTAAAAACTCCAAATAACCAAATCAAGTTTCAAAACAACATGTAAAGGATATTACATCATCTCTCCATCTCATCTAGGCTATAATAGCTAGATCTTATAGTGGTGTACCTCCCACTAGGTCCCCTCCTTGCTATTCCATCTCAATCACTCTCATATCTCAATTTTTTCTCCAATCACAAGTTGTAAATGAGTTTGGTTAGCCACCAAACCCCCTTTTGTCGAGTTTGGTTGGCTGCAAACATCAATCTTCTTTACCTAATCTACTTACATAAGTGATTATGCCTATTGACATTGGTAATGTTACCCTGATGTGCTGATGTCAGCACTATTTATTACTAATATCAATAATGTCACTGACATTAACACCATTATAATAATGTTTTCCCCAAAAAATCAACCCCAACTTTTTAATCTTTACCTATACTTTGGGGCAATTTAAAGATCACATATATCTCCCCAACCATGACAAACATCATTGGATATCACTTTAAATCTTCACCCATAATGACTTTGCTTAGAGATCATGAATATCTCCTCACTCATTGACCCTTTTACACTAACCTTGCATTACTTGGATTGATCGCTTATGTTATTCTGCTATAGTTGGCTATTGTGAACATGCATTTATATTAGGTGTTTTAGATGCAAAATAAGCTCATCCTATCAACTTTAACCCTTTTGTGTTTCCTAAGGGCACTTCTTACCTTGGATACCTGGGACACATCAACCATTAGAGCTATAAATTTTATTATTTTAACCTATCAGCTATCACATACAAGCTATGGTTTGGTTATTTCTATCTCAGTCCTCCTTAGCCTTTCCTATTATTAGCTTTGTCAACTATAGCTTATATTATTATATGCATACAAAGTGATAATCAATTCTTCACCACTCATCCAATTACCTTTTTACCAAATGGGTACCTTATTTTGGTTTCTCCTCCATCAATTCCCATTTTGAGGGGGGATACCTCATCAAAAACTTGGAGCATCTAACTCTTATTTTTGTCTCTCAAAATTTTCAATAAAAATTACAAGATATAAAAGGGAAAATGTAAACACCAAAACTATGTCACACACATATGTGTAACTCCCTATGTTGAAATGCCTTTTAGCCCATTTTTCAATAATAATAATTAATCTCCATAACCCATGATTTTACCCCTCACACATTTAATTAATTTAAAATACTTAATTAATTTAATAAAAAACCCCTTTTTCCACCTTACCTATCCACCATACCCTATGACTAATTCTCACCTAATGAGTCACCTCAAGACCTAGTCCCTTGATCCTAACTACCCAAGACTTATTCTCACTTCAAAACCAAATTCCTAATGAACTACCTCATTATTAACCTCTTATTTTTACCATTTTGTAATGTGTGATACACTTTTCATATAGAGAAATACAAAAAAGACCAAAAATAGTAAGCTTTACCTATTATAGGGTTGTTGATGTTGGTCAACTCATGGCTGACATTGGTGGGATCGTCAACATCGATGATATAAGCTAAACTTCAACCTAGAGTTTAGGTCAGAATAAATAAATAAAATTCTTTCTTACTTGCATTGAAGCTCTTAGAATTCAATTTTTGACATCCATGCTTACTTTCATCTTATGTAATTCAATCATGATCAAGAACTAAGCTCTGGCATACCGACAACACCCACTTTTTCTCTCTATTTAGGCTATGAATTCAGACAACCTAATAGGGACCATCAATTTGGCACTTATCATTTAGTGACCACTAAAACTAAGTACATCACTTATTATATAGGTATTTTATGTATTTAATTTTCTATCACTTCATATCTACCATTCATTTCTTTATACCCTAATAGGGACTATCAATCTGGCACTTATCATTTCGTGACCACTTAAACTAAGTACATCACTTATTATATAGGTATTTTATGTATTTACTTTTCTATCACTTCATATCTACTATTCATTTCTTTATACACTCTTGACTGAACCCCCATGAGGGAGATATAAAGTTTCCTTATTTGTTTCCCCTTGACCTGGCACACCAATCATCTACCTAGATTAACCTAAACCATAATCTCTCTCATAACTCTCCCCAACCTCCTAAACCTAGTCAAAACCATTTCCCAGACCAAGAAAATCTTTCTATAAGCTCTTATGTAATTATTATCCCCACTGACCTCAATAACCTCACCAACATTAGTCATCTTCACCACCAGCCTCAAAAGTATAATCTATATCAGTCACTCCCCTATCGATGTCAATGATTGTGTATTCCCTAACCTTTTCAAAACCTACATAAATAACTTTTAATATATAAACAAAATAAACCACCTGGACCCTATCACTCTCATTGTACTCAGGTTGCAAATAATAGTAACTTTATTTCTCTTTCTCTCTCTCTCTTTACATTACCTCTCTTTTACTTATTTATTCATCTTTTGTCTCTCAAAAGTGGACTATCATCTCTAATGAAGTTTAACACTTCTTAGAATAAGTGTGTAGCTTGGAAACCCACTCATTTATGTGCTAACAAACATTTTTTGGTAGTTCTTTCTTACTTGAAAGTAGTCCTTCCTAGCCAAATAGGAGTGCTCACAATTTATGGATACAGTGCACAAACTAATCTAGGTTCATTCTAATCACTTATCCCTATTATTCTTTTCTATTTTTCCTTTAGCCTTGAAATAGACCAAATTTAGTAAAATAGTGTGGTTGAGTAGCAGTGTTAGTTGGACTATCTCCATGTCCACTCTCATAAGCATCAGTATGAGAAAATTGGCTTGTATGTTCCATGAGGGTATTATTAAGTGTGTTAAGTTCATGTAAACTTTAAATATCTATAACATCCTTCACTATAGAGGGAATTGTCTCAAACTAAAGTGGTTATTTGATAGAGATTCTCATCGATTGATTAAGCAAATGATATGCACAAATCCTATCCTATGGAAAGCCTTTTTATTTTCCTTTAAAACTCTTAATACTAAAATTAATAAATAATTTCATTTAGGATATTAAACTTGCATTAAATTTTCTTCAAAAACTATGAAATAAAATCATTATTGTGAGAAGGTGGGACATCATAACCATCCACCATTATTCCCAAAAATTCTTTCTTATCAATGAATGGTGGAAGTAGTGGATTGGGAAATATTTGAATTACATTAGAAGTGGCACTTTGGTTTTTGGATTACTAAACAATGATATATTTTTTCTTTTCTTCTTTCTTATCTCCCAAAATAAATACTAATAATTTGATTTTATCATATTATAGGAATTACATCTCTTTATAATATTCCCATATGCCAACTTGACATATTACCATTTAATCAAATTCACCTACAGTAAGGTAGGGTTCCCATGCTAGGGGATTATTGATTACTATTTAGGGTGTGTTTTTAAGAAATTATAGGATTTTTTTTCTAATTTGTAGTCTTACATTCTTTAAATTTTTTTTGCAATATATGTTAATCATACAAATTATGAGTATTTTGGTTTTAAAAATATTATCTGAAAATAAATAAATAAATATGACTAGATACAAGACTAAAATTAAAAACAATGAATTCATATTACATGAAATAAAGAGTTTCTAACATTATATTAAAAAAACTTCAATTGACTATAAACATGTGAATACATGCATCTTAGTAACTATGCATTACAAAAAAATTGTGAACAAGGTCACAATATATAAGAGTCAAAAATGCCAACCAGTCTTATCTGTGAAAACTAATGAACACATATCCAACTCAGTTTGTGACACTTAGAGATAGAAACACCAATAAACATAACTCATAGTCAAACCTCAAAATTGAAGTTAGTAAGCAATCACTCTAGTCTTAATAAACTATAGAAATAAACCAAAGAATTTGAGTGGAAAAATAAACTCACTGAGATAGATATTCATTGGCACTTTAGCTTAATTTTAATAAGTTTAATAAAATAATTATGTATCACTAATTAAAATTACAGCTCAAAAGACTTGATGGTTAGCTAAAATTTGATGGTCATTTTGTAAAGTAGAATAAAATTGATTCCTTTGTATGATTTGAATGTAGTTTAATAGTTCATAGACTTTTTATAACCAATTTAGAAAGGCTATAAAATTAATCATTCACATTACTTGCAATTAATTGATTGTCCATCTGCTTTACTATGAAATATCTTAGGCCAAGTGTCATTTACAACATCAAATTTAATGCTTGTGATACATGATTATAACTTCATGATATGTGATTATAAATTTTAATTTAATTCCTTCAAAACATCAACATTTTATATATTTTCTATTTTTAATAAACTACCTTATTTGTTGTGCACATGGTGAAGCACTATAGAGTTTTAAATTTATACCTATGATCACATTTTTCACCCCATAATGTTAAATGATGTAGAAACTCAACCCATTTTCATTTTACGTGGCATTATATAATATGCTAAACACATAAAATTCATTTAATTTTTTTTAAAATTTAATATTATTTATGTATTATTAATAATTTATAGATATATTATAGTATATATAATATTGATAAGTGAGGTTTTTGTGATTATTGTATTGAATTTTTTTTTCAAGAGTAATTTTTTTTGGCTTATATTTCCTATTTAGATTTAATTAATTTTAAATTGATGTGACTTTTCCCTCTCAAATTCATAATTTATATAAGTACATTACTAATAAATGATGATATTCAAATCACTTCACTACATATCTAATTGATAATGACACAAGGATCATTTAATTCCATTAATAAATTAACACCTTTTATGATGGAGAAGGGATAGTCTTCATTATGTTTCTCAAGGTTAGATATTATCATTTGTAGGTTGCTTGAATTTTTTTGTGTATATATATTATAACAATATAAGCGGCTTTAATATTGGGTTTGTCTAGTCCACACACTTTATAATTAAAATATATAAAAAAGCATGTGGATGCTATTAAATGGTAGTTAGTTAGGTATTTTGTATTTAAAAAACTAAATAATAAACTATAATAACATAAAAATAAATTATACAATGATTAACTTTGATGCACTTTGACAAGTTTTTAATTAAAAAATACCTCCAAATATTATACACATGTTGATTTAATACCAGTGTCGATTACATGGTCCATATTGATATCAATGATGAGCATTAAATTTTTAATATTCATCAACTAAGCCACCTAAAAAAGTAATCATTTGCATTACTTAAAATTAATCGATTGTCCATCTGCATTACTACCCTAGGTCCTATGCCAAGTGTCATCTCCAACACCAATTTTAATGCTTTATGATACATTATTTATCCTTCTTGATACACTATTTCAACTTTCAATTTAATGTACATTGCTTACCAAACATTATTAATGTGTAATATATTTAGTCTTTAAAGTAATATACCTCACCAAGTATGCACATGGTGAAGCACTATAGATTTTAAATCCATAATGGTGATCACATTCTTGACCCTATAATATTAAATGAATTAGAAACTCATCCGATTTTCATGTTACATATAATTATACACTATGTTAAAGGCATAAAAATTCATTTAATTTTATAAAAAAATATAATACTATTTATGTACTATTAACATAATATTTAAATCCCTGGGTCCTGATGGCTTTCCTCCTATATTCTTTTAGGAATATTGGGAGATAGTAGGAGCAGACCTCACGGCTACTGTGCTAGATTTTTCAAATTAGGTAAACTTTTGAAGCAAGCTAATAATACCTTCATAGTACTTATTCTTAAAAAATCACAACCTTCACACCTGACTGATTTAAGGCCCATTAGTCTATGCAAAACTGTGTATAAGTTATGTACTAAAATGCTAGTCATGAGGATTCAACCTTTGCTAGACAAAATTATTTCTCTTGCTCAAAAAGGTTTCATCCTAGGTAGGTAGATTCTTGATGCTGTGATCACCACACATGAGACTATTCACTCCATGAATAAGAGCAGAATCCCTGAAATGGCTCTCAAGCTTGATATTTCTAAAGCTTATGATAGAGTCTCATGGACTTTTCTATTCCAAGTGATCAAAAAATTTGGGTTTAATGATAAAATGTCTCGCTTGTTATGGAACATGGTCTCTTCTGCAAAATTCTCAGTGCTGGTTAATGGTGTTCCTATAAGGTTTTTCTCATCCTCGAGAGGAATTCATTAGGGAGATCCTCTCTCCTTGTACTTATTATTCATTATGGTTGAGGAATTGGGAAGATACATACAAGAAGACATATCCTTAAAAAAGCTAGTGGGTATCAAACATGCCTCTTCCCTTCATCCTATGGTGGTACAGTAGTTTGTGGATGACACCATCTTCTTTGGCATCTCATTAGTGATTGAAGCTAGAAGATGGAAGAATATCTTAAATAATTATGCCAAATATTTTATACAAAGGATAAATTTCTAGAAGAGCAATGTGTGTTTCTTCAACACTCCTAATGAAATTAGACATATAATCATTGATATATTAGAATGTGTTGAAGCTAGCCTACCAGCTACCTACCTAGGTCTCCTACTCTTGATAAAAGAGGTATCTCCTAGATTTTGGAATGGAATTGTGGAAAAAACATAGAGGAAACTTCTTGGTTGGAAGGGGAAACTACTCAGCAGTGCTGGTAAATTGTAACTTCTTTGGGCTTCACTCCAATGTATTCCTACATACTTCCTGTCTCTTTTTAAAATTCCTACATATTTTGCTGAGAAACTGGAATAGATCTAATGGAAATTTTTATGGATAGGAGTGGAAGACAAACAAATAATGTCTTTAGTCAGATGGGAAAAAGTGTGTCTTCCAAAATCTCATGGTGGACTTAATATTAGGTCCATCAGGAACATGAACAAAGCCCTTCTCTCAAAATTTAGTTGGAACATGATCCATAAAAACAATGATTGGGGGGAAATAATGTATGACAAATACATGCATAGCATTGATGATTCCAAATTTATTCAACAAATGGGATTACCCTAGGGATCTGTGATATGGAATAAAATGCTAAAAAGTAGAAGCCTTCTCAAACAAGGAATTAGATGGAAACTTGGAAATGGCTAGCATATTAAATTCTAGGATGATATCTAGTTAAATGACAAAGCTCTCATCACACAGGGACACTATGGAGTGATTGCTGACTTGACTACCCAATTTTTTAGAGATAGGGTCAGTGATTATATGGAAAATAATAATGGGATGAGGAGCTGGAAAAATCTTTTAGATTACTGTGTTCACCAGCTTGAGCTTTTCTTGAGAGTTCAAGAGATCCAATAGTGCATTCAAGAGATAAAAATCCCTCTCTTTCCCTAAGAGGATGAATAATACTGGTGGCCAAATAAGAATGGATCATTCTCAATCAAATCTACTTACCATCTACTCATTCCTAAAGCTCAGAATAAAGATGTATGGAAAAAGGTTTGGAATCATAAAATTATTGCAAAAATTAACATGTTTTGGCAGGTTGTGCTCATAACAAAATCCTTACTCAAGATAACCTTCAAAAGAGAGGGTTTACATTGGTTAATAGATGTTTCTTGTGTGGTTCAAAAGAGGAATTAGTTTCACACCTCTTTATCTATTATGAGTTTGCTTAGGAATTATGGGGCACAATACTTAACAACTTTAGTATTGAATGGGTCTACGATTCTAACCTTAAAGAAGTAATTCTCAATAGAAACCCAACCTTCGCACATCCTTGGCTTATGGAATTATGGAAGCAATCTCTGCCATGTTTGAGTTGGACTTTATGGAAAGAGCACAATCACAAAATTCTTAGGGACACTACTAGAAATGCTTCTCAGGTGTTTAACTCCTTTGCTAAGACCATTATGGAAAGTGTTACAATAGTTCATATTCATGTTGCAAAGAAACCCCTATTTCAAATTGAAAGCCAAATTGTAGCCAAATGGAATGTTTTAAACTAGATACCTGGGTATAATAAATCCAAAATTATAAAGAGACTTAATACTAAATGGATCCCCCCTAAACCTAACTGGATGAAACTCAACTTTGATGGGGCATCCAAGTTGGATGGTAAAGCTAGTGGAGAAGGAATTATAAGGAATGATAAAGGATGGATGTTTGTTGTCTATGCTAGTGGAATTGGATGCCAGAGCAACAACTATGCTGAAGCAATGGCTTTACTATGGGGATTAAAGTTAGCTATATTCTTAAGAATAAGGAAATTCAATATACAAGGAGACTCTAAGATGGCCATAGATGCCATTAATAAAGCTACAAATGTGGGAATCAAGCTAAAGGACATCATTACTGATATCTAATTTATTTTACAAAAGTTTTTTGAAGTTGAGATTTCCCATACCTATAGAGAAGGCAACAGAGTCATTGATGCTTGTGCCAACCTTGGGCAACAATTTTTAGGTTAGAGAGTGTGGTGACAAGGTGTTCATATTCCCTTAAACATTAGGGAGATCATTCAAAAGGAGATTACTTGTTAGGAATGAGGCATATTGATGACCTTGAAAAGACCCCTGTTGATACCCCTAACTCCTTTGTGAGCAAGAAGGGCAAGAAGAGAAAGGTTGATGAAGAGGAAGAAAATATTAAAGAGACTACAGAAGGGACCCACAATAATCTAAGAAGGGCCATGGGGGGCCAAGGTGGAAAATCTCATGAGCCTTACAAAATTAATAAGGAAGCATTCCCCTCTAAAGTGTGAAGGTCAAGGTAGATTGTTGGTAAACCAACCCCGAAGGCTAGATTGATTCATTATTCTGAACGTGCTTCAGAACAAGCAACCCAGGAGGAAGAGTCTGAGGAGCTAGAAATCCAACAAATTTTAGAGGACACTGGAGGGAAGTAGGCTACTAGGGATTTTGAGGTTACTGAGGAGTAGGGTGCTGACACTATGGGAACTACTGATAATAAGGGGAAAATGTATGTCAAGGAAGTTGGTGAGGGCATTGAGAATGAGACTGATTGGAAAACTGAAATTGGGGCCCTAAAAGACTACATTCAGAAGCTGGAGAAGGTCTTTGCCAAAGGGCTTCGTAATACAATTCTGTTGAACATGTCTATGCTAGAAGTGGTGGGTAATACTAGGTATGCTGACAATGCAGAGAATGAGAAACTCAATGATCTTATCAAATCAATAGTTATGTAAGGGGATACCTCTCTGACTCTGGTTTTCCCATGGCTTGTGTTCTATTTTTGTCTGTTGTTCTCGGCTGTGTTATCATCTCTCTGAAGGCATTTTTTGTTTGCTTGCCTTCTTTTCTTTTTTGAATGTATAGGGTTCAGCCCCTGGTTTGTCACCTTACTTTATCAAAAACAATATATAGATGTATTAAAATATATTATACAAAAATATATAATATATAATATTGATTTATAACCTATAATAACATATCTATTATATTATATAATAATATTAATTATATTAAAATATATTTAAGAAAATATATAATCTATATATAATATTAATATATAATTAATTACTTTAATATATAAAAATATATGATATACATTATAAGATTAATATAATTTGTGTGTGGTGGGGTAAGAGGGGTTATGTGAAGTGAAAGTGTATAACTTGACAATTAAACCTACTAGCTACTTCAAACCCATGACAATGTCAAAATAAGTTCATCTAAAATAATTGTGGGTGCAAACCTATTGGGATTTGAATTAACATGAAATTCTTTACTCATTGATGGCTTACATTCTTCATGCAAAAAGATAGACACTTAACATAATCACTACATAAAAATTGAAACTCCCTTAGTTTTTATCAAGGGGCATCCATATTTATTGGATGAGGAACATAGTTATGGGTGATCAGGTTTTGTCTTGGTGATTATAGTGGAGCACTTGATATTATTACAATGTTGATAAAAATATTAGAAGCAACCAAGAAGAATTTTGGATTTAGAAATATGATAAAAATTTGAAGTGGACATATATGTTTGAAAGATACCATGTAGTCCAATGTGTACGAGTAATATTATACCACCACCAACCCATGTTTTTCCTAATAATTAATAATGTTACAACTTCAAAAAATATGGATGAATCTTCACTTATTATGTAAGATCCTAATAATTATTTATAAATCATTACCATCAATTCCAATGTTTCGTGATGATAATTTTACTTCTATTTCCATATTTTTAATTCTATAATTTTCATTATATTATGGCCTTGTAGCAGATTATTGAACATTTTCTAATTCTGATGATCCCCTAAATGCGATCCAAAACCCATAGTAGGAGACCCATCAATTATAATTTATTGTCGTGATTAGATTGTTATTTTACTGGAATGAAATTCCCTAAATTATACAAATCTAAATTTAGATACAATATATAAATGAAATGTCTATCTATAGAAATACTATATATAGTAAGTGTTCTTAGGTAGACTAATTATTCCCTCACATAACCATAGTTTAGATAAGAACATAAAATCCTTTCCCAAGAGGTCTATGAGTTACTAGCTATGATTTTGTGTCACTTATTTTAATTACCATTTTGGGGTCGAATCCATCTCTAAATATTAGTTTATAAGTTCAAGAAAAGCAAATCACCCTCATAGGTATTTGAATTGGGGAATTAAATTATCTCAAAAGTATTCCTCGAGGGACTAAAAATTAAGGATTCAAAACCCTATTAGATAATTTGATTATGTTACATCTTCAAAAAATGTGGATAAAACTCCACTTTTTATACAAGAGCCTATTATTTCAAAATCATTAGCATAATTTCTACATCAAAATTACAACTCCCTTTATTTTGATTAGGGGGAATCTATATTCAGTAGATAAGGAGATCAATTGTGGGTGATTATGTTTTGTCTTGGTGATTGCAATGGAGAAATTTATTTTGTTACAATGGCACTAAAAAATTAAAAGTAACCAAGAAGAATTTTGGGTTGAGAAATATGATAAAAATTTGATGTGAACATATATGTTAGAAAGACACCATATATTCCAATGTGTATGCCTACTATTATACCACCAAGTCCACTTGTTTGTCCTAATAATTAATAACATTACCTTTTTAAAAAAAGTGGATGAAACTCCACTTATTATGAAAGAGTCTATTATTTCTAAATTATTACCATCAGTTTTAAAGTTCTATGATGATGTTTCTACTTTTATTTCCATATTTGAACTTCTATAATTTTTATTATACTATGGTATTGTAGTAGATTATTGAAAATTTTATATTTTTGATGATCCCTTGGATTTGATCCAAAACCCATGGTAGGAGACCCATCAAGTGTAATTTGTTGCAATGATTTAGTTACTATTTTATTGGAATGAAATTCCCTAACTTATACAAATCAACATTTAATGACAATCTATAAATAGATCAAAGTATATATATAGAAATACTATATATAGTAAGTGTTATAAGGTAGACTAATTATGCCCTCACATGACCATATTAATTTAGATAAGCACAAAAAATCCTTTCCAATGATGTCTTTGATTTACTAGGTATGATTTTGTGTCACTTAATTTAATTACCATTTTGGGGTTGAATTCATCTACAAATATTAGTTCAGAAATTCATGAAAGGTGACTCACCCTCACAAGTATTTGAGTTGGTTAATTAAATTATCTCAAATGTATTCTAAGGGGTCTGAAAATTAAGGAGTCAAATCCCTATTTAAAGACAATTTGCTTATGTTACATCTTCAAAAAATGTGGATGAAACTTCAATTATTATTCAAATTTCCATGATGATAATTTTACTTCTATTTATATATTTTAATGATTATAATTTTAATTTTATGTCTTGTATATAATCAACATGTTTCTATTTATTATAATCCCCTAGATGTGGTCCAAAACCCATAGTAGGATACCCATCAAGTGTAGTTTTTTGGGACTCATATAATTCAGGGATTGACCAAATATTTTCAACAGTTACTTACATGTGTAGGAAGAGTTTGATATGAGTTGAAACGTAGCCAAATTTTTAATAAGAAGTAAAATATGATTTATGAATCTATTATTTTTTTGTGAGATGCATTTTCTGATATAGCTTGTTGTGGCACTATCATGTTCATTGTTTGATTGGTATCACATTTTAGTTAATTCAAATTAACATTGTAAGATGGCTTTATCTTAAATTTTCATGTATTGGATGAGGCTAATGTAGTGACACCAATTTTTTTTTATCTTTTTTAATTTAAGGAGTTTCATTTCTCAATCATGCTTAGGGTCACCAAGTTGTTTCTCACAAGTTAAAAATTTTAGTGCCACATAGTGTGGCGGTAAGGGATGAAATGATACATGTAATTCAAGGGGTTATGTAAGACATATTTCGAATCAAACACATAATTTGGATGAATTTTAGGTTTTCTTCTCAATTAGATAATTTTTTTCCTCCAATGCTTTCATCATTTGTAATTAGAATTGTGAAAAATCCCCACCTTGGTTCCTTTACCTTGATTTACAAAAGTTTGCCTCAAATAAAAATCTTAATATCTAAAGATATATATAAAAGGAATAAAGTGTAGTATATAATAATATATGCAAATATATTTATAGACATACTATATAAATAGAAAATTTAAATCTTTTGATAGCTAAAAATGATCTTGGTCATCATATAATAGAATAGTCAATCATCAAAGTGCCTTAGAAATGCTTTCCAAATGAGTCAATAGCTGAAAATGGAACTGATCATCTTGGGATATACTAGTTAATCATCAAAAATCCCTAGTTGAAAATCTTCCCAAATTAGTATGTTGTTATTTTATTGAAATGATATTCCATAAATTATACAAATTTACATTTAGATATAATCTATAAATGGAAAGTCCATTCCTCCATTATATTTAACTAAAAACAATATATAAAATCCATGTCCAACTATTAAAGTGATCAAGATTATCCATGTCAGTCTAATCCATCATCAACATACCATGATCATGCCAACATAATGTCAAAATTTTGAGTCTGAGATAATCAATCTAATCCTCTTATTTTCATATTATTTAAATCATTTAGCCTTATAATTATAACATCTATTTGAATTTTTAATTCATCTATTGTATTCAACTATAATGGCTCTAGATCTTACTTAGGTAGTTTGATGTTTGAGTAGATTTAGATTACTAGAAATTGGTACATCCCACTATCATCAATGCTATTTTTATTTAGCTCATTATATATATATATATATATATATATATATATATATATATATATATATATATATATATATATATATATATATATATAATGAGCTAACTAAAAATAGCATTGATGATAGTGGGATGTACCAATTTCTAGTAATCTAAATCTACTCAAACATCAAACTACCTAAGTAAGATCTAGAGCCATTATAGTTGAATACAATAGATGAATTAAACATTCAAATAAATGTCATAATTATAAGGCTAAATGATTAAAATAATGATTAAATAAAATATGAAAATAAGAGGATTAGATTGATTATTTAAGACTCAAAATTTTGACATTATGTTGGCATGATCATGGTATGTTGATGATGGATTAGACTATCATGGATAATCTTGATCACTTTAATAGTTGGACATGGATTTTATATATTGTTTTTAGTTAAATATAATGGAGGAATGGAATTTTTTAAATATAAAATTGAGGGAAGGATGAATTGTTTAGATTTAATGTTTGCTTGGGGAGATCAAGGGTTGGGGATTATTCTTTGAAGCCTCTATATTTAGAGGCTTCAAGAGAGGAGGGGTAAGAATAAAGAAGATTATATAATTGAATAATTACATAATCCTTTTAGGGAATAATTAGGATTAGGTAGGAAATTATATAGGTACTAGGTGGGTGATTAGGGATTAGGGGTATAGGAGAGCCTAGGAATAGGCTAGTGTAAGTGGGTAGGTGGGCCATGGGAATTTAAAATTCACAAATAATAGATAATTGGAGAATATGATAAGATAATGGAAATTTAATATATTAATTAATTTATTGGTAGGGATGGATAAGGTTAGTAGATGAAAAATAATTATGGGGGGCATTAGATAAATAATTAGAATGAGGTGATAAATTAGTGGGATGAAAGGGGATAAATTATATAAGCAAAATTAGTGTCAACTAATAATAATATTTGTGATGTTAAATGGAGCATGAAAAATTAGATGCGTACATCATGGGATGTACCAATTAATGGTCAAAATGCCCCTAAAAATCTTCCTAAGAGATATAATTGAATCTTGTGTATCATCAATAATATAATTTATATAATCTTGATAAATGATTTTTTTGTGATACTTTCATTGAAATATTTTTTTCAAGAGGAGTAAATTTGCTTGGTTTATAGTTTCCTGTTTAAATCTAATTGAATTTACATGGATGTGATTTAGCCATTTATTTTTTATGCCAATATTGGGATTCAAATTTGAAGTACTTGTGTTGTTGGCCATAATGTTTAACCCTGACTCTGGATTGAGATATCACATAACTTGTTGTCATGAATGAAAAGTTAATGTTTATATATTAGTATGGTGTACACTAATTATTCCCTCACATAAAGATAATTTAGATAACCCCACAAAATCCTTTCCCAAATCTAGGTCTTTGAGTTTCTAGGTATGATTTTGGATCACTTATTTTAATTACCATTTTGGGGTCAAATTCATCTCCAAATATTATTTTATTAATTTAATAAAATAAACTTGCTCTCATAGGTATTTGAATTGGTGAATTAAATTATCTTAATGGTATTAAACAGGGGTCTAAAATTATGGATTCAAATCCCTGTTAGACAATTTAATCATGTAATTTTATGAACAAATATAAATAAACATTTTAAATTAGAATAATTATAATAAATAATTAAAAAATTGTAAATATTTTTGTATTAAAAAACTATCTGAGTTTATTATTTATTTTTAACTATGTTTAGATATTTAAATATTGTTATTAAATAATGTACATTGTTTAAATATGTAAATATTTTTTTAAACAATTTTATATGTTAAAAAAATTCATATAAATTTTTAAATTATTATAGAATTAAAAATTCTTGTGTGATTAAAAATTAGGGTTACGTTTATATTTTTCTCTTTCTGTTATATTATCTCACTTTTTATCTTTGCCTTTTGAAGGTGGAAAAACATTCTTTTATTGACTGTTAGGTTGACTATGGCATTAATAGTGGAAGTGTTGATCCCATTTTTTACTATCATTTCTATAGGTGCTTCTTGTTAGGTATTTAATCTATGTAATGTATTGTTTTACTATATTTTAAATGTTTGACCTTTTTATCTTGACAGGACCCTTTTGTTTATTATTTATTGCTTTAAATTATGAAATCATTGACCTAGGTTTTTGTTATTAAATGGCTATGATAATGAAATAGTAGATATTAGGATTGTTTAGCACTTACTTGTATTCACTAGGGACCCAAATGATGAATGTGAGGGAAACCATACATTTCTTATTAACTATAAGTAAATAATGAAATGGCTAAGATTAATATTGTTTATCACTTACATCTATTCAATAGGGACCCAAATGGTGAATGTGAGGGGAAAGCAAACATTTTTTTATTAACTATAAGTAAATAATGAAATGGAAAAGATAATGAAATGGTGGATATTAGGATTTTTTAGAGCTTACTTATATTCAATAGGGATCCAAATGGTGAATGTGAGGGAAAGTAAACATTTTTTATTAATTATAAGCAAATAATAAAATGGTATAGATTAGTATTGTTTAACACTTACTTGTATTAAATAGGGACCCAAATGGTGAATGTGAGGGTAAAATAAACATTTTTTATTAACTATAATAAAATAATGAAATGTCAATGAATAGGATTATTTAGCGCTTACTTGTATTCAATAGGGACCCAAATGGTGAATTTCAGGGGAAATCAGACATTTTTTATTAACTATAATAAAATAATGATAGAAAAAAAGTGTCATGATGTGAGAGGGTTTTAATGGTTCCACCATGTCTCTATCTCCACGTATCATTTATCTATGGGCTCTGTTTGAGATGCTATGAATTGTTTCTATTCTAAACTGAGTTGAAAAGTATTTTTTTGGCCTATTCTAGGTTATTATTATTTGAGTTCAAATGTTTACACTTTAGAATGAGTTTTAAATTCATTTTTTGGGTTGGAAAACTTTTACCTAATGCCAAATTATAAACTTTAATGAATGAATGACTGAATAACACCTAACATTATTATATGGGGTGGTGAAATTTTCCCTCATGCTTCAATATTCTTACATAAAGGCGTCTCATGCATCATTATAGATTAAAAAATTTCCCATAAAATATTTTCACCTTGAAAATAAAAGCATATGTTGTTAAAGGAGATATTTTTGAGGGGTGGGAATTAGTAGGGGGATGAAGATTTGTATGGCTGCTCCCTTTTTTTTGTTTCCATCTATCATTTACATCCAATAAAAAATTTATTTTTTTTCAAACAAAAGTTTTGTATTAAAATGATATTAATTCCTCTCATTAGCATGTATTATACATATTTTTTTTAGTATTGAAATCACATCTAGATATCTTTGGAACACTTGATATAGGTCTTATGATCACCCTAAACAAGTCTTTGAAGCATTCTTAGACTTGTTCATATCATCCTATATATGTCTTTGGAGCACACCCAGATCATCGTTGGAGATATTCTAGAGCATCTTTGGAGTGTCTTCAGAGAGTTCAATAAAGAGATCTCACTTATTGAATCCTCAAAATTGTAGTTAAAATAGTTGTAAAAACTATGTGTTGCTTTCTCAAAATTACCCCATCTTTAGGATGTTTTATTGTACTCAAAATTACCCCATCTTTGGGATGTGTTAATCTACTCAAAATTACTCCATTTATGGGATGTGTTTTAATAATCAAAACTACATTATTCATCTATGTTAGACATATTAATAAGGTAAATAATTAGTAATAAATTACATAGAAACAAAGAACAAATTTCATTCATATCCTACTTAGATAAAACTTTAATTATTAAATGCAATACAATATATAGCCAAATGTAACACTTTATGGATAATTTATATAATTATGATGAGATATATGAAATTCTCATAATTTATCCTCCACATTTTAAATTTTCAAGTCCTCTCATAAAGAAGTGGAATGACTGATCCTTAATCCAAATTTCATGATTCAAACCTCTAAATCAGATGATAAACTTCAAAATTATGGCCACAGTCATGGACCCTTGGCAATAATCCTAGATATCTAATAATTGTATGCACCTAGGCTTCAAATTCAAATTCTTCTTGAAAATTCCAACACCACCATGGAGATATAGGAAAAATAATGATTAGAGGCCTTAACCTCATTGTGATCTAGACATATGAACCTCTTTCCTCTAAACATTGAGTGATTATCTAGCAAACTACTTTGGCTCTTCTTATACTACATTTAATATTGGTGGGGTTGAGGCCTTCCTTGCACTTTAACTCAACATGTAATGTCTCCCACCTGGAAAGAATTACATTAAAACCATTGGCATAATGGTGGTTTATAAAATATCTAAGATCAACAATGTTAGATCTCAATAGCTCATGATACTTGTTCTTCATATGTATATAATACAGTTGTTGAAAAAAACATATAAGTATCTTTGCTCCTACAAATTATGGTGTCATGCATAACCCAATGCTACTTTATAATTCCATAAATCTATTATTACCTTGTTGACATGCCATTTGCCTCCTTAAAGTGGAGAAAAAGGAATGAAATTATGTCTCTCCAACAAATAAATTTATCATAAAACTAGAATGATATCATAAAACAAATTGAAAGTATAGAACTCAAAAATGGCACCCTACCTTTCTTTAATGATTTTTTTAAAAAAGTCCATAAATGGATGCTCATATTTAATGATATGTGAATAACCAAGCGAAATTAACCATTTATAAAGCTTCTTATGTAAGAAAAGAACTTAAATTAATGAAGACTACCTAAATGCTATTAATTTCTTAGAAATAACACAAATGTGTTGGATAGAAGCCTTTGCTTTCAACAATTATAGTTGGGATTCTACCAATTTCTTCTGTGATCCCTCCTTATGTTTGGCATTTTCATCCTTAAATTTTTGAATTTTTTTCTTGATGATATACCACATAGAGATTATTTCATGTAATGGAATAGGGAAATAGGGAACAACTCATGTTAGACCCTTTATTTGAACTTTAATCTCTCATGTTTCTCTTTTTATGGCCTGAATAGAGGCTTATAACTCAAGATTCTGAATGGTGAGCTCTATTATTGTATTAGTATGTTGGGAAACCATTATATTTATATCATAAATACTTTCTCTTAGATTATCAATTAGATTATGCTTATCAACATTAGAATTTTACAAATCAATAATCTAAGTGTCCTTGATAGCAACAAAATTGTACAAATTACTCAATTCTCGGGTTTGTGAAAACATTACATTCTAGACCCTAGTTTATTCAATTTGTATTCCTTAAAGAATTATTTCTTGTTCACTAACTATATTAACAAATTCTTCCCACCTTTATTTTAAATTATAAATCATCAAGTCTTTACCTTTCAAAGTTTAATAGAGAAAATCTAACTTTTTTTGTTTTAGTCTAATTATTTATTCATGGCATGATAAATCTATGGCATGATACAAATATTTTTATTCATTAATAGAATGTGAAGAAGATGGATCTTATTAAATAAAGGGTTCCATAATCTTATAACCAATAGAAGACACATGATGCTATGCTTCTTGAGGTACAACTTCTTTGGTTAGGGTTTCCTCTACAAATACTTCTTCTACACCTTGAACATCTTTTTATTCTTCTTCTTCCTATAAGATAATTAAGTGAGTGCACCAGAGTTTAGTTAAAGGAGGATGAAGGGTGTTTGAATAAAGTCCCATTTTTTGCTTCGAGCTTAGATGCATTATTTTTAAAACCAATGGTGGTAGAGATAGCCATTCTACAATTTGAACTATGAGTTCTTAAATAAGGATTGTAGTGGAAGGAGGAGAGGCAAGGTTTTGTGTCTTTTTGGAAAGAAATGGAGAAGATTTTTGGAGGAAATAGGACCAAGCCTTTTCACCCCTTGATTTACTAAGAAAATAACTATGATAAATGAGTGTAACCAACCCATGATGGTAGGTAGACCTAGTACATCATATTATGTTCTGAGATACAGTAATCAAAGCATTCTAAAGGAAAGATGGACTATTAATATTATATTCTTCTTGAACAACTCATTTCCTCAAGTGAAGAAGGAGTCTCATAGCATCTCCACCCACTAATGTAAATTGAGCATTATAAGTGATATATTTCATTTTCTATAAAATAACATTTTGTCAAGGTTGAGGAAGACTTTCTCTTAAAATTCCATTGTCCACTCCTTGGGGGGATTTGGCTAGTTTAGAGTGTGGTTAATTTCCTTTAACAAACATATAAATCTGGTCATAAAAATTGATCTTTCTAATGCCATCTACTTTTTCCTCAAGAATCCCATATAGAGCACTGAGTATAGAGGGATTTAATGGAATGTTATTCCCTTATATAATATCATCATCTCCATCATAAATATAATATAATTATTCCATAATTTCTACATGGAATACATAAATCATTTTTAATAAACTCAACCAACTTGCTATTTCAAAGATGTCTCTAGCTACTTTATCTTGCAGCAATGCATTAGAGGATTCTGGTTCACTTTTTTATTTCTCCCACCAATCTTTAGAGAAACATTTATTTAATTTCAAATTTGACTATACAGTAAAAACATGGATCTTGAATTCGCATAAGGAATAAGGGAAGTAAGATATTAGAGATAAAACATAATAATTACTAGTAGTAACAATGTAAATATGAATAGCGAATTAGGTTATTTGATGTGATTATGATAATAATGATGGTGAGTCATGTTTATCTCCTCAAATCATGTGAGATATAATGACAATGTGATTTATCTAATAAATTAGTAATGGTGTGTCATAAAGGTCATTATTAGGAGGAATAATCACAATTAATTATGCATCATACCCAATATTTTTGAAAGACCCTCTATTTAAAACATAGTTACATCAATCTTGTTTTAAAAGACCATTTGGAAACATCGTCACATTAAATTTATTGGAGGAGATCATTTGAAAATACCATCACATCAAATCTATTAGAGGAGATATTTTGAAAACATTGTCACATCAAATTATAGATTATGGTATTGTTGGTTTGAATGCATCATCTTCATTCTCAATGATGGAGGTGGATTCTTCCCATTCATTATTGTTCATCTTAGGATCATATCTATCAATACTCATAGATAATTTACTAGTATTTTGAGTTAAAAATTCAGCCTTTAGAGCAAAATAGTAGTCAATTCAGGCTTTATACACACAAAGATATATATATATATATATATATATATATATATATCACATAATATATTACAAAATACTTTTATATTTTATCAACTTATTTATATAAGTAAATAACCTTCAATATATGGTGTTGTTTATATATATTACTGGCCAATTACATCTACTTAATCTATATCTTATTTGAAGAACCACTTGTGGGATCTATCGATGGAGGCAATGGATAAATAAGATTTATCACATGGAAGGAAGATGTTTGGGGAGGAAACCTTTAAAAATGGTATAATAAGTCATTTTAGTGTTTGTCATCCATGGCCGATGAAATGGTATTAAAACTAGTGTCTCTGAACACTATGTTTGTCCCATTTGAATAGAGAAATGGGACCTATTCTAACTTGGTGGTTCAAGATGTTCCTACTTCAGCCATGGATTTCAAATTTTGATTAATGATATCCTATATTGTCTTAATGTGGGATGAATGTTTGAAGGTTCTTTTTGGCAAGATTGATCTATGCAATGTTGATGGTGATCCTAGTTTATGTCATATTAATGGCAAGCATGTCTAACTTTGAACTATTGATTTAGCTTTAAAATGTACCATAATTCAATTTAGATTTAATTTTAATTTTATTTGTCATAAATTTTAGATTTAATTATAAATATTACCACCTTTTAACACATCAATTCCACCTCAGATACAACTAAGTACTCACATGGCCTGAATATGACTAAGATGCCTAGTTGGCTTGAAATATAGACACATGGCACATTTTGATTACCTCATGGATTATTAGACAATATCTTTTCATGATGAATCATCTATTTATCACCACATGGTAGCCCTCAATTTTTAGTGAGTTCTCAGGTGGTGCCTTCTAATTTTGATACCTTGAAGGGGAAATCCACTATTCTGCCTATTTAAAAGGTATATTTTAGGAGATACCTTGAAGGGGAAATAAACTCTTCTACATGTTTGAAAGTTATATCCTAAGAGATACATTCAAGGTATAACAAGGGCCTTCAAAATATCACCAAGTAGTGTCTTTTGTGTAAAGGAAATTTAGACACTTAAATTTCATTTAGTGTTAAAATGCACCTAAGTTTCATTAATCATTCTTCTTAAATTAATAATTAACATTTCTTATTAGAATAAAATAGTTGATTAATTCAAAACTTTTGAAATATTCAATTATGCACATTTTAATATTTATTTTTATTATTTAATTTATATTTTCCACCTATTCAAACCTCTCCCACCTTTCTCTCCCTCAACCCAACCAAATCGATGAAAGTCTCCACCCCTTATGAATCCTCCTTTGAGTTTCCAATCCATTTTGAACTGGTCACATAAGTAACCCCTCTTTTCTCTCCACCAGGTTGAAAAGGTCTCCATCATCATGGATGACGACTCATCCTCAACCATTGATCATTTGAAACATTGAAAAAGTCCAAATGATCCTCCACTATCATATCCTTCTCCAAGCTTCTATAAACAAGCTTGTAAATCCTCATTTTCATCAATGATCCCTTTTGGGAGAACTACATATGGTCTAATATCCACATGTATACATTGTCTAAGTGGGTTATGTAGGAAGAGCTTAGAGACATGGGGTATTTAGGGTCATCTTGACCACCAACATCATAATCATACTCACAATCATAATCATACATTTTACAATCAAGAAATATTGCATCCAAAGTGAATCAAAGTGAATAAAAGTCACCCTTTTTCACCAAAACACTACCCATTTTGCCTTTTCATTGGAAGAGTGAGCACCACATTCTTGATACAACAAATTAGATTGAAATCATAATGGAGGATTCTTGTATTTAAATTATGATGTTTTGATTGTTTTTTCTACATTTGTTGCTCTAGCATGGTTGAATTTTAGTTTAGATTAAGATTTGAATATATATATTTTCATTCATGCATTTTTTCATGCCTAATGGGACATACCCACATATTTTTAATCTTTTCATCTTCTTCTTTTACATTTAAACAACATTGCTTTTTCTAGTTTTCATTGTTTATGTCTATCTTTTACATTTAGTCTCATCTATTTCTAAGTTGGTATGGAATACAGGTTGTTATCAAAGATTTTATATTTAGATTTATATTTTTCCTATGTAATAATGAATTTGGAACACTTTTTAGTGAAATTATTAGACCAAATAGTGAAATTGTTCCTATTTTTTGTATTTTTGTAATTTTGTGTGCTTTTTAGGTTGGCAACATTTTTGTTTCTAAACAACATTTTTGTAGAGAATAGTGAAATCATTACATCTTGAAATAAAATTATTGTACTTTGTAGTGAAATCATTAAAAGGTGAATCACAATCATTTCTATTCATAATTTTTGTGTCTATGTTAACAATAAAATCATCTTTTTTCGTAGTGTTTTCATGTCTGTTCATAGAATTTTGATCTTTGTTCATACAATTTTTATCTCTCATCATTTTAATCTTTATTCATAGTGAAATAATTTCTATTCATATAAAAATCATTTTTTAATATTTTTTCTATTCGATCATTTTCCTCTATGGCCATTTTACAATTTCACTTTTCCAACTTGACTGTGTAACAAAATTTTTGACATAAAGGCTTATCTTTGTGTGTTTTTCATGTGTTTTCACTTGTTTATCTTAGGTTATCTCATTTTTTAGCCTAATAAAATAATATAACGCCTTATTTATAGGATGTTTACTAAAGTGAATCAACAAATAATCAATATAAAACATAAATTTTCTTGTTGCTAACATTCTTGCTTTTGATTTTCAATTTCATAGTAATTACATCACTTTTATTGTTGTATATTTATTTGTAGCTATGAAATACATGTATTCTATTTCCTTGGCATTACACTGGTAATGATACTTGGAAATTATAAACATTTTCACAATTTATCTATTTACTCAAGTGATATATGTGTATGCACTTTCCTCAATGTTACATTAGTGATGAAAATTGGAAATTAGAAATGGGTGTTTACTTCTTTATTTTTATTTTCTTAGGGGATATATATACTATGAATTTCAACAACATGTGGTATGTCAAACCCCATTTATTGGTGGGGTATATCAATCAAGACCCGACTACTTCAATTACGTAAGTGGTTGTGTATTTTAAGCACACTATGATTTGAGGGGATTTCATGATCCGATACCTAGGGTTTCAATAGCTGACTTGAGATATGATATTTCCAATTGTCAACACACTAATAACCCTATGGTTGTGTTGGGAACTTTGGGATAAGACCCAATAGTGTGCATCCACTCTATCAATTTCTTCCATAGTTTTATTACCCCTTAGATAAGCTCATATATACCTTAAGCCTAGGATCACCTTTTTGCCATTCAAAATTTGTACATCGGTTAATGGTTAACATCAAGAAGTTACCTTCCCCACACCTTTGAAACTAGACTTAATGGGTCATGGGCATGGTAGGATCCTCCATGGTTAGTTCCTTGATATACTAGGATACAACTAAGAGAATAAATGAATGAGTGATAACAAAAATCCCAAAAGTTATTCAAGACCCTTCATTCTAGCTTTCACCCTTTTTGTACAATTACTTATTTGTTTAGAGTAAAATTATTTATTATTTTCTTGTGATTTAGCATGTGATATGAAATCATTTTTTTCAAAAATATTCTTTTTAGTTTAAATGTTATCCTAAAAATCATAACTTTCTCTATAAAATTTCAAAAGCATTTAGTTAGCAATAAAACATTTAGTTACTTTGGTACTTTTCTTTACTAGAGTCTAATTTCAAGTATTTTTAATTTTTGAGTCATGTCTTTCCTTATTAGTGTCATCCATTATAAGAATCATGGATATATGGAATAATCCCTTGATCAATTTCATCCTACATCACAATACTAATAGTTCATATTATAACCCAGAGTTATATACAAACAATTTTTATTCAAATACATATTTGAATCAATGTCAAGTCAGTCACCAAGCCAATCCAAATCCAATTTGGAATATGTATTCATCCTCATCCATTAATCAATCAAATACAAAATTGATTAGTCATTAAAGTTTCCAAATCAACCTTTCTATATTAATCAAAATCAATCATTTGATTTTGCTTCTTGTTCACCCCAAAACTGAAACCCAAACTTCTTCACCAATCCATCTACTTCCAAATTTATCACCAATCTAAATCAAAAATTTTACTCACCTTCACCATGACTTTAAAATATATATTTGAACCAAAGTCCATTCATAAATCAAAATCCCATTCAATCCAATCCAACTACATTCCATCCAAATCAATCTTTCAACTCCTACACCATTCATAACCTACCTTCATATATTCATGAAAATCAATCATTTTGTTTTGTATCCAACCCATTCCCAAATTTGAACCAAAATGCATAAAATTCACATTTGTTCATAAAACTAGTAGATTTAAGTCCATCAAACTTCATAAATCCATCCTTTTAAGACCAATCTACCCATATAAATAGGGAATCCCAAAAAAATTCCACATCAACATCACCTTACCACTAGTGAGCCTATTTTACGAAATCAACCATATCTCCAATCCACTAGTTATAAACTTGATTCTAGCATTCTGTATCACACTAACAAAGAGACTCTAATTCTAGCACCCATACCATCTAAAATCATTCCATCCCCAAAGTTATAATGACTTTAAAACTCTCAACCTATCAAAACTAGTATCATGCTTATTAAGAATAAATTCACTCCTTTAGTGGAACATTATGATGTATTATATCAATAATTTGTCACTAAAAACCTAGTCATATATCCAAACACAAACTACTTTGAGCCAAATGTCTCAAAATCTAAATGGTATAGACCTAACGAATATTATGATTATCTCAAAATCAAAGTTAATTATATAAACCATTATATGAGACTAAAACATTATATCCAATATATGATTGACAAAGGGTATATCAAGGTAGAGCCAATTGTATCAACGTATAAAAATCATAGCTTGGGGACATGCCAAGATGTCTTTCCTAAGCCTAGTCAAGCCATACCACTCCCAAGAAAAGGTCATAACCCTCCATCCATTTCTCAATATCCCATTATTGACACATCCATTTTCAACCAATCCATATTCGATCAACCTTCCTTTGACAACCATGGTTTACCATCCATTTTTTATGAAGAGCCCATATTTATTAAAGAGCCTATTTTTTACCAAAAAAGTATCTTTGATCAAGATCCTATCTTTGATCAAGATCTTATCTTTGATCAAGATCCCATTTTTGACCAAGATCCTATCTTGGATAAAACCTCCTTCAACCAACATCGAATATCCCCAATTGGCAAAACACCTAATAACTTATGTGATATTTAATCTCCCATAATCACACAACATGTACCCTAAGTGTTAGAGGTACTTATAGATAAAAAATTTAGGAGGAAAGAGTTATCAAACCTATCCATTTTTAAGTAAATGTTAGACCACATAGCATCAAATACAATCCATTTGTAAGTAAATGTAAATATCTTCATATTTCTTTTGTGGTTTCTAAGGTAACTTCATCCATAATGGAAACATGATCCATTCATAGTCTTTATGAGAACTTTTCTTCCATCACTCCTTTCACAAACATCACCATTCCTACCTTCCATCTTGAAGAATAGTATCTTGTACGTATTGATTGGGACCAATGATCTTACTTATATTTAACTTCCTTTCATGATGATAAAATAATTATATAATTCCTAGTTGATCTCCTATCAGAAGAGTATCAATAAACATCTACATATTTTGAGGAACTATAAATGTACCTCAATCAAAATAAATCATGTAATCTAAATCTAAAATATTCACCCCTTAGTGAAAAACTTTTTGAGGCACTATCAGATGATCAAAATACAAATTGTAGTCAAAATCCAAATAATAATATAGAAAATAAAAAATCTGACTCCCTTAGTGAAAACCTCTTTTAGGTGCTATTAGATCATCCAAATCTAAATCACAATCACAAAAATAAAGAATAATCCCTTGGTGAAAACCTTTCTATGTCATTGTAGATGAGAAAATTAATATATCCTCTATATTATCATAATTTTTGGGATGGATCCCCATCACAAGATGAAGATATCATTGAAGAAGCATTAAATTCTCAAATCATCTAACTTGAAGTTACTCCCAGTCTTACAGAATGTAAGATTGTTGGTCTTATTCATCCTTTACATCATGACCCATATACTCATCCCTACTATATTTCCATCAATATAAATCATTTATGCACTCAACATACATCCTTCATCTAACATACTTTCTTCTTAACCCTAAATGGTAGTACCCTCTATTATAGGGGCCATGACTATATCTTGATAAATTTAGAAGAAGCCAACTTAGAAATCAATGAAGTTAATAAAAGCATATCTGGAGTGCATACTTGAAAGGTCAATAGTGGTAATAATTATGCATCTAAGACCTTCATATAATCAACATGATAAAAACAAAAAATGATCAAAGTAAAAAAAATAGAAAAGAAAAAAACAAAAAAGGAAAAGAGATAAAATTTTCCAAATGTCAAAACCATTTATATGGTGCATTGGGAAAGTAACATGATGAAAACTAATTTTTAGAATCATTCATAAAATAATAATTTGCTTACAAGTATGCTACACTTGTGGGTAAGCTCATTCCATTTCAATCCTATCCATGGTTACGCATCCTACAATATTTTTAATCCCATCATTTACCATCACATACCTTCCTTGAATACCTTTTACCTATCAAAACCCATTCTTATCCATTTAACACCAAACCCATCAAAACCCATCCAATCCTTGCCATCATAAAACTATCCTTCTTCCCAGTTTGATCTTGATAAGGAAGTGGAAGTGTCTTGAGACATGTTCTTATAAACATCTTGGTATATCCTTGCAATGTTATTTTGATGAATAGACACTCGATTCTTATCTCACGTGTTACTTAGAGTTATCATATTAATTCTAATCCATTGTTATTCATTTATACCCCTTATATAATGTATTCCTTCCATCCCTTACCACTCACTCCTAGGTGATAGAATATGGTTTTCCCTTTATTGGTCTTCCTTGTATATAAGCTTATAAATTTAAAAAAAAAACATTTCAAAACCCAACAAAGTCCAAAACATTAAAAACTATAGTAAAAATCCAAAAAAATATAAAATCCATCAAAATCCAAAAAAACAAAATCCAAAAATAATTAAAAAATCACTTGTCCTTAGTTACGTACCCTAGTCATCCCCTATATGGAATATTCCTTAGACAATTCAACATTATCAAAAAATCGCTATGTCAAAGGGTTCTACTCTAGCCAAGGACATACAAAAACTCATTTTATTACTGGTTTTACTTAGTTTCTTACTTTTTTTAGTCATTTAATTACATATATGTATATTTTTTAACTATCTTTTACATCATGGGTGTTTACTTGCTTCCATAGTGTTTATTTTACTTACATCATTTTTCATTGTTGCAAATATCTATTTTTATCTTATGTTTATTATTGTTTCTTATGTCTTGATCACCATGCATACTACTAATGGTGTTATTATGATCTTCCATATCATGATGCACTATGTTTTGTCCTTGTGAATCTATTAGTCCTTACGTGTATCAGATGATAGCCATCATTGTTTTTCTATACCATTGGTGCATATTGTCATATGCAATATCAAAAATTAGTTTAATCAACTCTTACTTAGTTTGAATTATTATTAGAAATCCAATGAAAAGAATGAAATAAACATAGGGTAGCTATTAAACCATCTCACATTTTCATTCATCCTTAGCTCATCCATGTTGTCTAATCATTTGATCCATCATCATTGATCCATGTAGATGTTTCATTTATTTTTTAATGTCTTCATTTTAATCATCCATAATAATTTTCTAATCTTTCCATTCAATGTCCCACACATGTTGATTGGGAATGAAACAATCACATTCTCCATCTTTTCTCCATCATGCAATCACAATGTGAAGTCATTAACTTACATATAGAATACATGGGTCAATATTACATTACATGATCAATTCCCTTCTTGAATTAGGAGAAATAAATATGGTTTAATATCCACACATAGACATTTTCTAAGTGGATTATGTAGGCAATGCTTTGAGACACTAGGTCTCTAGGGTCAGTTTAGCCACAACCTTCACCATCATCCATCCAAGTAATTTCATCCACATTTTCTATTTTCATTTAATCAAAGTGTTATATATCCTTATCAATGATTGAAAATATCAATTTTGTAAATCTTTATCACACTTTGGAAAATCTATCTTTTTTCATTTTTTGGCTTGTGACTTCGCATTGTTGGGATATTCCATTCCCACATCTGCTTGTGAGACCCCTAAGTTTGAGTAGAATCCAAGCATGTAGTCTATGAAATGGAAAATGTACTTTTTCTAATATCTTCTCTAGCATCTAACAACTAGCGGTAAATAGTTTAATGTGTACCCTCTATAAATTTTCAAACACTAGTATTGAGATAAGTATCTATATTATTGATGATAGTTTTCTCATTTCCATCCCTTCATAATTCTCATTCTTCGTCAATTTTCAAATTTATAAAACCATTAAATCAATTTATTTTGGATTGTAATCAAATTAATACAATTATTTATTAGTGTAAAATCCACAATCATTTGAAAAATCAATTCCCTTTTCTATTTATAGATCCATAGTTTATTATTTCTAGGATATATCATTCCTACACCTACTCAATTTACCCATGCATCATTATCAAATATAAATAATCATGCAATCTCTGAGTGGTTAAATTATTGATTTTCAAATCAAAGCTCTAGTTTCTATTAACTAGGGGCAACTCTTTTATGCTACCAATATATTTCAAATTTGACATCAATTCCAAATTAATTTGATTTTTCATTAGTCTATTTATCTCTTTCTTCTTTTCATCAATTTTGAACATTTTTCCATTTCTCACACAAACTCTTGAGGGGGCATCGTCACACTCATTTTCAATCATTTGGGGCAAATTTTTTATTTTTTATCATCAACATTCTAATTCTTCTATTATTCAAAATAATATTGCACATTTTAAAGAGGGGAAAATATAGGCACCCAAATTTTATTAATCCTTCTTATTAAATTAATAATTATAATTTATTATTAAAATAAAATAGTTGACTAATTCAAACATTTTGAAAAAATCAATTATGCACCTTTTAATCTTTATTTTTATTATTTAAATCATATTTTCGACCTATTTCAACATCTCCCACCTTTCTCTCCCTCATACCAACCAAATCCATGAATGTCTCAACATCTTATGACTGCTCTATGTTTTTAATCCATTTTGACTAAGTCACATAACTAACCCCTTTTTCTCTCCGCCAAGTTGAAAAGGTCTCCATCATCATGGATGAGGACTCATCCTCACTCATTTATCATTTATAACATTTAAAAAGTCTAAACTATCCTCCCCCATTATATCCAGCTCCAAGATTCTATAAATAAGCTTTTAAATCCTCATTTTCATTAATGATCTCTTTTTGAAGAACTAGATATGTTTTAATATCCATATGTAGACATTATCTAAGTGGGTTATGTAGGCATCTCTTAGAGACAAAGGGTCTCTAGGGTTAGTTCATCCATGACTATCAAAATCATACTCATAATCATATATTTTACAATTATTAAATATTATATCGAAAGTGAATCAAAGTAACCCTTTTTCACCAAAAATTTGCCCACTTTCCCTTTGAATTGGAGTGATTTCCCCATTATTGATATAAAAAATCATATCCAAATCATAGTGGAGGATTATTATAATCAACTTGTGATGTTTTAATTGTTGTTTTCTACATTTATTACTCTATTAGAGTTGAATTTTAGTTTAGATTAATATTTTCATATCTATATTTTCATTCATAAAACAAAATTCCATTTATTTCTTGAAGCAAAAATCCACTCTTGTGTCTCATTGGAAGGTATTACCTAGTAGATACCTCGAAGGGGAAATCTATTCTTGTGCATGTTTGAAAGGTATCTCCTAAGAGATACCTTGAAGGTATTACGAGGACCTTCAAAATATCACCTAGTAGTGCCTTACATGTTAAGGAAAATTACACTTGTTCCTTGACAGAAAAATACACTCTTGTCCCTATTTGAAATGTATCTCCTAGGAGATACCTTAAAGAAGAAATATATTCTTGTGCATGTTTTAAATGTATCTCCTAGGAGATACCTTGAAGGTATTACAAGGACCTTCAAAATATCACCTAGTAGTGCCTTACATGTTAAGGAAAATTACACTTGTTCCTTGACATAAAAATATACTCTTGTCCCTATTTGAAATGTATCTCCTAGGAGATACCTTGAAGGGGAAATACACTCTTGTGCATTTTTTAAAGGTATATCCTAGGAGACACATTGAAAGTATTAAAGTGGCCTTCATAATATCACCCATTAGTGCTTTCCATGTAAAGGAAATTCCCCTTGTTGCTTGAAGGAGAAATACACTCTTGTGCCTATTTGAAAGGAATCTCCTAAGAGATAGCTTGAAGGGGAAATACACTCTTATCTATGTTTGAAAGGTATCTCCTAAGAGATACCTTGAAGGTATTATAAAGGCATTCAAAATATAACTTACTAGTGCCTTCCTTGTATAGAAAAATTCTACTTCTTCCTTGAAGAAGTAATCCACTCTTGTGGCTATTTGAAATGCATTGCTTAAGAGATACCTTAAAGAAGAATTCCACTCTCGTGCATGTTTTAATGGTATCTCCTAGGATATACCCTAAATTTATTAAAGGTCCTTCAAAATATCACCAAGTAGTGCTTTCCATGTAAAGGAAAAATTCACTTGTTCTGTGAAGGAAAAATTCACTCTTGTCCCTATTGAAAATATATCTCCTAGTAAATACCTTGAAGGGTAAATCCACTCTTGTCCATGTTTGAAAGGTATCTCTTAAGAGATAAATTGATGGTAATAAATGGACGTTAAAAATATCACCCAATAGAGCCTTCCCTATAAATGAAAATTCCACTTGTTTCTTGAAGGAGAAATCCACTCTTGTGCCTATTTGAAAGGTATCTCCTCAAAGATAACTTGAATGGGAAATACACTCTTGTGCATGTTTAAGAAGTATCTCTTAGGAGATACCTTTAAGGTATTACAAGGGCCTTAAAATACCACCTAGTAGTGCCTTCCATATAAAATAATATCATACTTGTTCCTTAAAGGAGAAATCCACTCTTGTCCCAATTTGAAATGTATCTCCTAAGAGATACCTTAAAGGGGAAATCTAATCTTGTGAATGTTTAAAAGGTATCCCATAGGAGATAAATTGAAGGTATTACATGGGACTTAAAACTATCACCTAGTAGTGCCTTCTATGTAATGAAAAATTTCACTTATTCCTTGAATGAAAAATCCACTCTTGTCCATATTTGAAATGTATCTCCTTAGAGATACATTCAGAGTAAAATACACTCTTGTGCATGTTTTAAAGGAATATTCTATGATATACATTGAAGGTATTATAGGATCCTTCAAAATATCACTTGATAGTGCCTTTTGTGTAAATTAAAATTCCACTTGTTCTTTGAAGGAGAAATCCACTCTTTTGCATGTTCAAAAGGTATCTCTTAGGAGATACCTTCAAGGGGAATACACTATTTTGCATGTTTGAAAGCTATTTAATATGAGATAAATTGAAGGTATTATATGGGAATTCAAAAGATCACCTATTAGTGCCTTCTATGTAAAGGAAAATTCCACTTGTTCCTTGAAGGAAAAATCCACTCTTGTGGATGTTTAAAAGGTATATCCTAAGAGATAACTTAAAGAGTAAATCCAATCCTTTTCATGTTTGAAAGGAATATACTAGAAGATACCTTGAAGGTATTATAAGGGCCTTCACAATATCACCTAGTAGTACCTTCCATGTAAAGGAAAATTTTACTTGTTCCTTGAAGGAAAAATCCACTCTTCTCCCTATTTAAATTGTATCTCTGAGGGATACCTTGAAAGGGAAATACAATCTTGTGCATGTTTAAAAGGTATATCCTAGGAGATAAATTTAAGTTATTATAGTGTGTTCAAAATATCACCCAGTAGTACCATTTGAGTAATGGAAATTCCACTTATTCCTTAAAGGATAAATCCACTCTTGTGCCTATTTTAAAGGTATCTCCTAGGAGATACCTTGAAGGGGAAATATACTCTTGTGAATGCTTAAAAGGTATCTACTAGGAGATATATATAAGGTATTATATAGGCCTTTAAAATATCCCTTGATAGTGCCTTCTATGTAAAGGAAAATTCTAGTTGTTCCTTGAAGGATAAATAAACTCGTGTGCCTATTTGAAAGGTATCTCCTAGGAGATACCTTGAAGGGGAAATCAAATGATTTGGATGTTTAAAATTTACCTATTGGGAGATACATTTAAGGTATAAAAATGGCCTTCAAAATATCACCTGGTAGTGCCTTCTATGTAAAATAAAATTGCACTTTTTCCTTGAAACAACATATAATAACTAATACTATAGAAGCAAATTAAAGAAACAATAGACAATAATAAATCTCACTCAATTTGACACAAAATAGTATATCTTATTCAATATGGGTGGAAAAATACCATAAAAAAGGCTAAAATACATAATATACAATATTTAACCTTCCTCTAAAAGAAAGTTGTTAAGTCCATGAAATGGAAATAAACAATTATTGCTACTTCTATTCCATAACCAACTATTACAATACTTGATCTAGTCCAAAATAGTTATCTTAGATCTAACCATTTTAAAAAGGAAAGAACCCTGTCTATATAGGTATAGTGGCCTCTTGAGAAAAATACACATAGAACTAGGCATTTCAGCCCATGATGAGGTCATTGCTAGTGATTGGGGAGCTCAAGCTCATGAGTGTAATTTGTCTTCATAATCTTAAATAATGTACAAATGCAACACCTTATGATGCTTATGTCCCTTAGGATAAGCATAGTGTTGACATGTATCTAAATTCAAAACCACCTTGAGAATGTTGTTCAATGATGGGGGTCCACTCTCCTTGACTAATGCCATGACTTTAAGTTATGACAAAAGAAACCTACCTTAAACAAGAACTTTATCCCCACATGTTGACCTAGCACTATAGCTAGGCTAGCTAGGAATATTTTCATAAAAAATGGGCTCTAAGATGCCACATGGTTGTAGTGGGATGAGCTGAGACCAACCAAAATTAAAAAGGGAACCTAAGAAAAAGGAGTCCAATATACCATCTTCCAAACTCACCAAGGGTTAGGGTGAAAGGAAAGAAAGGTGGGAGGCCATAGAGAGGAGTGGTGGGAAATTACACCATTATGGGTGTCGATGTGGTGGATGAGGGTGGAGGAGTGAGAAAAGGTATAAGGGAGGTGATTGGTTGGGTATTGGAGAGTGGTGACAGCTCAAGGGAAATTGTAGATGTTGAAGATGGAGTGGAGGTTGTAGTATAAGTGGAGAGAAAGGGGTAAAAAAGTGCACCATTTTTGTAGGGGCTCTAAAGGATGGATGAAATCTTGTTCTTGAGATTCAAATTATGATGTCTCTATGTTAGGTTCCTGTGAAGAGGTATATTGATACTATTAGGAGGCCAGGTGTGGATATAGGAGCAGTGGCTATGTGCCTAAGATCTCAGATAGATCCATGTAATTTTTGATGTCATTAAATAATGGTGACCTTCACTCTTTGAGTTATGGATAGGGTTCATGAGTGAATATAGTGGTATTTTTTAGGGAGGCTATGTGACAAATCATTTCATAGTTCCATTGGTTATTAGTTTGGTTAAAGTCTAGCTCTACTAGATTGAGCTTAATTAGGTGCCCATCTAACCATTTCACCACATATTATACAAGAGGAACATTGTTAAATTATTTGAAGTGTTTCAATTCAATTCCATTTATCATAATGCTTAATTAATTTACTTATTTTTCCTCCAACTCAAATGAATTACCTTGTCTATCTCTAATGATATGAAATGACCCCCTCTATGGGGAATCAAATTTTGCATATTGTCCTAGTTTTTTGGCCTTTTCATTATATTTGAGGACCAAGTATCCTAGATTAAAACCTAAGTCTAATGATCTCTTATCTAACCATCATTTTATTTCTTGTTTTTGAGTGACCTTTACATCACTCGCTTACTCTCTTGTTTATTAGAGGCTAAGCAATTCTAACAATCTAAGTTCCTTAGCTCAGTTAAACCCACTCTTATCCATGTTTTAAAGGTATCTCCTAGGATATACATTAAATTTATTATAAGGGCCTTTAAAATATCAACCAATAGTGCCAAAATAAGAGACTCCACTTGTTGACCTCTTGTTTATACAACTACAAGTAGTGCAATCCATGTAAATCAAAATTTAACTTATTCCTTGAAGGAGAAATCCACTCTTGTACATGAATGAAATGTATCTCCTAAGAGATATCTTGAAGGTTAAATCCACTCTTATGCATATTTAAAATGTATCTTCTTTGATTTTTCATTTCCAATAAGTGCCATTGGCACAAATGTGCATACCTTTAGTTTTTACATGCCTTCACCCTAGCCCTCCTATATTTTAAAATCATTCCCCAAAAGAAAATTATCTACTCACCTATCCCATCGTTAATATTATATGTTCCACATCACATGATTCCCCATAAGTATCACTACAAGTCTCTTGTGACTGGCTCCTCAAGTGTTAATACTAATATCAACATTTATGGGGGTGCCCATTTTCAAATTTTCCATGATGAGCTCACCTAAGGGAATCAGAGTATAAATACCCATCTCCTCATTTGGCCAAATAATTATATGCATTGAGATTTTGACACCATTAAATAATTATATAGATCATAAAGACAAGAGAGATTAAAGCCAAGAATTATGAGAATTTATGAGTAGGGATTTTTAATCTAGTGCCTTCATTAAGATAGAGAGTCATTTTTAATAAGACTTCTTGATGGATACTTATACATATTCATCAAGAGATGATAAATATGTAGAAGGAAAAATCACTCATTGGTTATGATGCCAAGGATACCTCCCCCTAAATAAGTAGTGAGTAAGTCCTATACTTCTACCCTTGCTTAGGTAAAGGAGAAAGTGTCAAATTTGAGGAAGGTAGCCAAAGGGCACTATAGAGACTAAGAATTAATTGTTAATTATGTAGATGACATATTTGACCCCAAGCTAGCCAAAAACCCCAAGAATTTAAGGGAGGGAACCCATGCCTAAATTCTAAAAAAAATCTATAGATGTTAATATGAATCATTTAATTATAGAATATGGTGCCCTATGTTCATTTATCCTTGGAAGTTGTTTCCCTATGCATGGTGAGGTATGACACTAACACTAACATAATTATGAGCAATACCCATTTGAGGGTGAAGATAAGTTTAAATGTAATTAGGGAGATGATCTAGCTCCAAATTAACTACAAGGCCAAAATTTGTGGCATGGAGAGCCTATAACATGTTTCAGATACTTAGGTCCATGATAAATTACACTTCCTTATCTTTATCCTCTAGAGTGACTACAAAGAAGTGCTTCCTCTACCCATCCCATAGCAAGCTTCCCCATAAAGTACCTAAAGGATGCCATATCCATGTTGGCCTTCATCTTCTGAATCTATTCATATAATAATGTCATAAATTTTCAACTTAGGGGACTCTTCCTCCTGATGATTATGAACAAAGGGGAGGTCTTCAAGATGGATTTTGCAAATGTCATCACCACTACCATGAAGGATGAGATGGAAAACTTTTTAATTCTAGGTACCTTTTAGTATACCTTTTTACTTTTACATCTCATTCTATTCCATCACTCTTAGTTCTTTTCCACATATCTCATACTCAACTCCTCTAAGATGGGGACTTCCCTAATGTGGTGAGCCTACTCATAGTATGGACCCATGTCCTATCGATCACATAGGACTCTATGATTTCATGGATTAATTATTGTTTCTATTCCTAATTAACCTCATCTTAGAGGCCTTTACATCCATGATGAGAAATCTATAATGGTTATTGGATGACAAGGATTATGGTCTTAGTCAACTAGTTTTGGGGAACCCATTTTACATTCGTTCAAGTGCACATGTTCCAAGTTGAGCCCTTTCAACTTACACATCTAATAAAATATAAAATAATGGCCTTAGAGTTGGTTTATCAACTTTACATTGTAGAATTTATATATGAAGTGATAAAAAAGAAGAAAGGTATGTGTGATGTCCCCTTCATAAGAGGAGGCATCATGGTGATAAATAGGTAGAAGGAGCACCTCCTCATAGCCAAAATTGTTGATCTTGGCCTAGACTTGATCAATAATAGATGGATATATGATCTATCAAGTTACATAGTGTCCTTAAAGACTACCAACCCACCCAATCATTAGTCTCAATTGTACCTTAAGTAGTGGAGGTCTCCCTTAGAGGATATCTTCCAAAATTATGTGAATCTATCATAAATATCATTAGACACTTGTAAGCTATGGAAATCCTTCTACATCATGGTCTAAAACTATGATGTATTTAAGAAATGAATGAAGGGTCTAAGGAAACAACTCAACTAGATAGATTGGAGTGAAGATAAAATAGTTTCTTATGTAAAATATAGGTAGGAGATCAACAAGATATACTCCAAATTTTATGAGGAGTAAAAAGACAAAAATTTGGAAAATCTTTTAGACAAACATCATCCATAGGAGGAGCTACAATAAGGAGGATTCTCTGTTGAGATAGTAACAAGAGAAGAAGAATAAAGATATAAATAAGAAGACACCCTTGGGGATGAGGTAGTGGATGTGCCTCAAATAAAGGAAATAACCTTGAAATGATACCAAGCCTCTTTAGGGTACCTTGTGACTAGGTCATCTCAATATAATTGGCCTAAGGTACCAATGTATAAGTCCCCAATGATAACCCCCCAAAATAAAATATGCTTCTCATAACCCTTTCTTTCCACTTTTAGCTCTATTATCACCTCCAGATCTCCCTCCACTATCTCACCTAAGGTTATGACACTCTCCACTTCCCAACCAACTATTTTCATAGCCCCACTCTCCTCTTCATCTCCCCAACCTACTATGAATCTCCTAGTGTTTCCCTTTAATATCCCAATCTCCTCCCTTACACCTTTACTTAATCCTCTACCCTCTTGATCTACATCATCTCCCATCATGGTATAATCACCCTTAACCCTAATTTGTGGACTCCTTATTTTTTCTCCATCCATGATCACCTTTCGTTCACTCACCTTTAGAGTAATAGTTTTAATTTTTTGGTAGTAGTAAGTGACCATTCCATTAGTGCTACCATAAGACTCTCCTTCATAGGGGAAAGCATTCAATCACTCGAGTAGTACCATTAGTAAATGGACATGGTAAGAAGGGCTTCATAATCTTAGATGGAGAATAAGAGGGGAAAATAGGCCAAGGCCCTAGTGTTGACTCACGTGTAGTCATTTTATGACCCTACACAATAATCCCTCATGATTATGAACTGACATCCCTAAGTATTCAATCCCTAAGATTAGATGTAATCAGGGGAATACATAATTTAAATAGTCAACCTTAATCTTATCTAGGATAAACCTACTGATATGTTCAAGCTAATGGAGGAAATGTATAATTTTTTAATTACATATTACATAAAAGTGACTTGATAGCTAGAGAAGATCAAACTTAACTCACCAAGGTTAAGGGTATGGTTGACTACCTCAATGTTGAGGATAAATCCAATGACATGAAGCTAAATAAAGTGAGTTCCAACCTTTCGAATTGTGTCTCTAATGAAACCCTATAGGCAAAATCTAATACATGAATGCCCATAAAAGTCTAGATATAAAGTAAGGAAGATGAAATTACATGAAAAAACTTAAAACCTCATGGATTCTAATTTAGCATATCTCAAGTTTTCATAGTAGGCTGAATAATAATCATCATTCAAGGACTAAGAAATTGAGAAACTAAATAATTATGTTGTTACCCACCCAAATATTATGGATATCTTCCATCTAGTTCAACAAATATATGTCTTACTAGGAGAGGAATGGGGGTGTAGCCATAAACTTAAATCTAGTGCTCACTTTCATCATAGATTCATAGAAACTAAGCTTTCAAGTAAGCACAACCATTGACCAAGTCATAAAATTTATGCTTCCTAAGGTCTTGGATTCACATCTCCCCATCTAAAATATCTATAATACTTTAGATGAGATGTTACATGCAATGGTGGTGGCCGATCAAAGGCAAATGGCATCAAAGATCAATAACTCCCTAGGCTATAGTAAGGTATCCACCAAGTATTAGGTATTGCTTAATGCCTTTGAAAATGTAGTCCAACATAGGTGGGTCATACTAAATAGTTAGTCTGATTATTACTACCCTCTCCATTATTGGTAGATAACATATTTTTAAGGACCAAATTAAATCATTGTTGGAACAAAAATAGAATGACCATACCATGTTTTTGGCTTTTGATCAATCACTTGGTGCCTTTGAATAGGAGAAGATATTTCACCCACTCACATAGTTGGAGTTCCAAATGTTAGTGGTAGTTCAAGGCCTAGGTAATATCTCCTTCAAGGAGATTATTAATCTAGATAGAGCTTTTGAGGAGATCAAGAAGAAGGCCTAACCCAAGGAAGAATAGTGGGCACCTTTATAGGAGGTCTTCAAAATTTGTAAGTTTACAGTCCTTCCCCCTATTTTGACAAACCTTGCCTTGACTAGCTTACATTATAGAGTATTCCAGTTCTCTTATTCTCTATAGGACACCCTTGTGAGTCATTATTAACTATAGATTGAAATCCACCTTGTGTTGTCCTAAAGTAATTTATGTTTGGCCTTAGACCTACTGAACACATCAAACAGTTCTAATTTTAGGTTCTCACCATTTGGAACCCCTTCTAATTTTTTTCATATATATCAACCTCCTTCTACTTCTTCCATGTGGCATCCAAGCACTAATCTAGCTTGAGGAGGATCTCAGTTCACCCTAAGATAGCACTATCCTGACACATGGTGACCTAATGCTACTCAGATCTAGTCCGTTTTGTGTTAATATTTTAAGAAACAAGATTGGTTGAAGGAAAAGAGGATTCTCATTTGTAATGGAATAACAAAATCATCTCTAGATATTGACACATGGTACCACTATGCTCCTCCTAAGCATCATGATCATGATAGCCATAAAGTATTTATGTAATATCTAGGATTTTGAGACTAACTTCACTCATGAGCCTGATTCTTTCACTTAGTTATAATGGAATCATCATAAGCATTATTTATAGGATTTCCATGTGTCACCCCCTTCATATATTTCTTTTCCTATATATTATGATCCCATCCCTTTTGGAAGGGGCTAGTTATCATTTACTTATATTTGTTATTTTTGTAAATAGCCATTGGTAATAGAATAGGAATAGTAGCAATTAACATTTTCTATTTTTTGACCTTAATATGTTCCCCTCATGGGTGTGATTAGAAATTTTGTGTGTGGCCTTGTATCCTTCTATATTCTATTCTACACCTACAATGAAGAGGATGTGGTGTTATAAGTTATTTTAAAAGGAAATTTATCTCTACTTATTATTTACTTTCTTGTACTTCTATAGTATTAATCTTTTCTTGCATTATATATCTTAATTCATTCTTTATTCTCCTTTATGTTTTGTGATGTTTAAGGATTCAATCTATTTTATGTAATTATAGGTTAATTCTTTAATTCTCTCAGTGCATCACCTTAGTTAGGATTATTTTGTTAGTATTTACATTTCTTTATTCACCCTTTTCACACCCTAGACTTAAATGAAGAGCTAACTTATATAATCTTGGAGGTTTCTTTAAATACCAAAATTCAATCTCACACTTGTAAAGCTTTTATCTTTCATATAAAGGAAAATTACACTTGTTCTTTGAAGGAGAAATCCACTCTTGTCCTTGTTTGAAATGTAAAAGGGGAAATCCACTCTTGTTCACATTTGAAAGGTATCTCCTAGGAGATACATTGAAGGTATTATAGGGTCCTTAAAAATATCACCCAAGTAGTGCCTTCCATGTAAAGTAAAATTCCACTTGTTCTTTGAACGATAAATCCACTCTTGTGCATGTTTGAAAGGTATCTCTTAGGATATTCCTTGAAAGGGAAATCCACTCTTTTGAATTTTTAAAAGGTATATCCTAGGAGATACCTTGAAGGTATTGTAAGGGAATTAAAAATATCACCTATTAGTTCCAAAATAGGAGATTCCACTTGTTGATTACTTGTTTATACAACTACCAATAATGCCTTTCCTGTAAAGGAAAATTCCACTTGTTATTTGATGGAGAAATCCACTCTAGTGCCTGTTTGAAAGGTATATCCTAGGAGATACCTTTAAGTTAAAATCAAATCTTATGCACATTTTAAATTTATCTCCTAATATATACCTTACAGGTATTACAAGGGCCTTAAAATTATCACCCAGTAGTGCCCTTCATGTAAAGGAAAATTGCACATGTTCCTTGAAGGATAAATTCACTTTTGTCCCTGTATGAAATGTATCTCTTAGGAGATAAATTAAAGGGGAAATATGATCTTCTACATGTTTTAAAGGTATCTCTTAAGATATAACTTGAATTTATTACAAGGGCCTTACAAATATCAGCTAGTAGTGCCTTTCATGTAATGGAAAATTCCACTTGTTTATTTTGAGGGAATGTATTATAAGATATTTCAATGTTTTATTCAATGTATGACACTTACCTTTAATGTATCTCTTAGGAGATTCTATCAAGGTCCCTATAATTCCTTTAATTTATCGATGATGGTATTACAAGGACCTTTAAGTGATCTTGTAGTAGATATCCAAAAGGGCATTGTCATACATATCAATGTGTTTTGTGTGTTAGACATCTAATACTAACATATCAATCAAAATAAGAAATATGTAATTTGTAATTTTGGACACTAAGATTTTTTGAATCATAGAACTAAATGAATAATCCTAATTACATAAACAATGGAAATAAAACACAAAAGTACATGAGTTGACAACTGAAATATCTCCTACTCATGTATATTGAAAATTTTCTAACCCTTCAAAAGGATGTGTTACATGTGTTTAAATATAATTTTGGAGGTGGTATCCTCATCCTCTAATTACATTGAATGTATATTACATGTCATAGTTACAACTTCAGTTCTAACTATGGACAAAACCATATAGAATTATCTTATAGTGGTTAATTACTTAAGTTAACATTTATAAAAATCATGCAACATGTGTATGTTTACAAGAATGAATAGTAAACTTTAAAATATGGTTCAAACTATAAGATAAAATTAAATATTTAAATATACACTAATATAGAAATGTACATTCAAAAACTTGACCATTCATGGCCGTGTTCACATCTAGATGGTTACATGGACTTTAGTTGGCATTGTAACTATGATTGTTGACTTAGAGATGGAATTAGTAGCTTCAGTCTGCTTCTTTTTAACCTCTATCTCAAGCCAACATTTATGTGATACATCATTATTCTACCAAATTATCTCCAAATTTTAAATAGGGGGTCTATGCACCCTACCAACCTACCCTACTAGCTTTTAATGCTCTAATTTAGTCAACTAGAAGTCAATCTTGAAGCTCTTAACTTCAGTCACCTTCTTCCTATAAAATCTCAACTTGGCTTCAATGTCCTCCAATGGTAATCCTTATAGAATTTGATTAATTTTGTTTCAATCCTTTTGAAGAATCTAATCAAATTTCATCTTATTGATCAACTTCCCTGAAGTATCCCTGACTTTGGACAATTTCAAATCATTTAAAATTTTGATATGATGGCCTCTTACTCTTAATATTTGGGGACCAAAGCCTGAACTACTATTTCCCATTCCATAGATTTTTCTATCTTAAAGACAACTAGGTTGAGTACATTAGATTCCTCTAGTGGTGTCATGAGATATAGGTGGCTATAAGACTTATTAGTTGTATGAACAATTAACATATTCAATTTATTCTTGTCATATTTCAAAGAATTGAATAATTTGTGAGTATTAGTAATATGGGGGGATAATTAAACCTACATAAACTCCAATTCCTAAAAATAATTTTAAAAATTTGATTCTACAACGTATACCTTAGCTTCAATGCTAACTAAGGAATGTATTATATTCTATTGTTATTTTATTTTCTCTAACTCTACCTCTAGTTTTTATCTAGCTAGGTTCATACTTTCATGAATTTCCAGCATGACATCGTTATGTGCTTCAGCCAGAGATTTGAGGTCTTCATTATAGGGGAATTTCACCAATTGTCTAATTTATCTTATGGTTAAAAAAAATACCTATTTTCTTTCAAGAATTAATTCCCTACCAGCATCATCTTTTAGCTTCTTCTTACTTTGCCTCTAAATAATCCTAGATGACTTGTCAAAAAAAATTTAATAAATGGGAGCTCTATTCTTTTGAGGCGAGGTACTTAAGAGGTCTTAGCCCTTAAATCACTATCCCATAATATAATTATCAATTGGTTGAGGTCTATCACCTTTGCGTTTTTAACACAACTTCTTCTTCAATTTCCTCAGGTAGTTGCTACTTCTTTACTACCTTAACAATTGTGTTATGAAAGGAAGGCCAAATTATATTAAACCAATCCAAACCTCATATTAGGGGAATGGATGGACTATGATAACCTATATATTTTCCTTCTTACCCTTGAATGAGATAGTGACAATGGTTTTCCTAGGATGGAGTGGTGGATGGCATGGGGAGAGTGATTAGGGTGGTTGAGACATGGAGCTAGAGAGTGGCCATGGTTGTTTCAATCTTCCTAAATGCCCTTTTTCTTTTCAATAATGTAACTATGGAAATTTAATAAGTAATACTAGAAGTGGCCATGAAGGAAGTGAATGGCATGGTGGTGGAAGATGGATCAAAGGTAGTGCAAGGCATATCAACAGTGGAAGAATCCTTCATAATTCTTGGGGGAGTATAGGAAAATACAAGAAAGAGGATGTGGTTAATGGATCATCAGGATTGGAATGGATCATTAGGATTGGAAGCAGAAACTTCCATATTAAGAGTTTTATACACCAATGAAATTGGCACAAATGAAAAAATAATAATAGAAGAAGAGAACAAGGAGGTGGTATCTATATACAAAGCCTTTTTACCTATTGTGTCTTCCATAAATGGTGCCTTCTCCAACTCTACTTCTTCATCAATGTCTTATTCTTCCTCTTACACTACTGTTTGTTGGGGAATTACAAATAAGCTTTGAGATTGATCTAATTTAGGTCTACTTGTGGGTGGAGTCCTATGATTACTTTTGTAAGAAATAGAGTCTTAGGCTATGAGGAGGAGCTTTTCTAAATTGAGGAAAATACATCTTATGTGGCTATCTCTAAATATATAGACTCTTATTCATAGGGGGTAAGCATATGCATTTCAATTGCACTAGTAGTTGGGGGCTGTTATACTTTTTCTTCCTCATTAGATGAATATATATTGATGGGGTATCCTATAACTCTACTAGGATTAGGGTCACTCACCCCTGGTTCCTTCTTAACAACCTTCAACTTGAAATAAAGTTCTTCTAATGGATCTCCATGTTTTTTAGACTATTTTATGGGCTGGTCCTTCCAAAATTTTGAGGATTTCCATAATGTAAATAGTGGAATTATATTATGGAACTCCTTCATAGTGATTGAAGAATCTTTTTTAAACACCCTTCAATGATCTTCATTCAAATTGACAACTCTTTCCCTTTCCAAGACCTCATGATCATTATTTTTATTCATGAATAAAATTCATAATGATAACGGACATGTTATTAGGGGATACTAAGGCCATGAATGTGTTTTTATATATAGTTGTAAGAATACAAGTACCTATGTGGTTATATGGAAAAGTTATAAGTCTTTTTTTTCACCGACATCTCCAAAGTGATTTCTCATTGTGTATACCATCCTACTAACGACCATATGGTGGCAATAAACCATGATCTTATTATTTTTGAGTAGGTCCTCCTCAACGCTCCACTAGAGTTAGAATGGAATTTAATACTTAGACAATTTACTAGGTGTATATTTTGGAGGGATCAAAAGATGAACCTTATGCCTGATGATCATAATAATAGTGTATTCAGAATACAAAAAATATAACCTCTTCTAAATAATGTCTTCATGATGCTTACTCTAACTCTAGGCATTGGAGATCCATGGATTGCTTGTTAGATTTGAGGATAAACATCCTTATAAATCCTTAACATATTCTTGGTGTAAGCATAAATCTACATATATTGAAAATGATCACAAATGTAATTTTGGATATATTTGGTGGCTAGGCTCCATAGTTCATTGAGGACTTTATACACTATTTCCATAACAACATCTAAAAGACATGAAATATATAGAAGTGGCATATTAGAGTGGGATTCTTGTCCTTATTAATGATTTTTTAATCTCAACTTTTAGCTTATAATTTCGCCCAAGGTAAATGTTGCATTGCTAGTCAACATCATATGCAACAATGGTACCTAATCTGAATTGAGGAAATGGATGTTGGGCATTCTGTAGAAACTATTTAGAAATTCCATGCTAATCCACACTCCAATCCTAAAAATATTGATTGGAGTGGTATTATTTTTTTCTAAGTCATGCATTCCTTAGGGATAAGTCATGAATTCAACACCTTCTCCTTAGTATTATCCTAATTCCACAAAACTAGCTGGTGTTTCTCAAAATAAACATGTGGTGTTGGTAGTAATAAATACCACTAAAAATATACACTAGATATATGTTCCTAAACCATTTTTTATTCATGTGGTCCATAAAATCATCATTCATAACTTTTATTTTGAATAATAAGTCTCAAAAGAGGTTGATGCAAGGCATCACCTTAGGCTTGGTCATATATGAATTCAATCCCTATCTCTTAAGTGATAGAAATTTTATGATGAATAGTCAATCTAATGGAGATAGATTTCCATCTAGTGAAACCATGTCAATATAATTGATAACATCTCATAATTTAGAGTAGTTCCCATACATGTTATCAAAAATGGTGGCATTATAAACTATGTCCTTGAATTCAATCGAGTCCTTGATATAAAATAGGGATGGTGGAAATGCTCCCCTAAATACCTTAGATGAAGTTTAAATTATATTTATGTGTGGCTCATCAAATTTATTTATTTTCTCTATGAAAAATCTCCTTTATACTAGTCACTTGTTTACTTACAATAGTCTCACAGGTAACTAGGGCTTTTCTTACACAGGATAGAAGTTGAGTTCAAATTAATTCAAAAGTAATGAAGACATCAATGGATACCCATCATGTATATTTAATTTATCATTACATTCTATTTCATTATAAAATCCCAACATTCACATTTTTTTTTACTTTGTGTATAGTTCACATGTAATTAGTTTAGTTGGTGGGTATCGTTAAAAAGTATTGGTAAGTATTTTGATTTATTGGCCAAGTATCGAGACTTTAAGTTGTCAAGAATTGGGAGTTGGGTTTTTTTTGGTGATTGAGCCTACAAAATATCTAAACAAAATGTTTAAAAACAAAGGCTGATACAAAAAACCTCAATAGAAAAATCATCGATAAAATACAAGTCATTTGAAACATTTGTTTGCATAAAATATCCCATGTGAAAACTTCAAATTTTTCATTAAACACCAAAATTCGTCAGAAAAAATATTTGAACAAAAAAGTTGAAGTCCAAAATCTAATTTTAGGTCTCGATAAAAATGTCCAAAAATTAGATCTTTAATACATTTCCTTTGAATATAACTAATTTCTAGAAAGGTCCTTTAAGTTATCACCCATTAGTACCTTTGGGGTCATTGGAAATTCCACTCATTTACATGTTGAAGGTGTATCCTAAGAGGTACTTTCAACATTACATTAAGTGTATGACAACACCCTTCAAAGTATTTCCTAGGAGATTACTTTTAAGGGCCTTATATTTCCTTGAAGGTATCATAAATCTCTTGAGTGTAATTCTTGTTCAATACAAAATGACGCAATGATGGGTTTTTCTTGTTCAACTCTCTCTTGATGATCTTATTAGGTCTTCAATTTTGATGGGTTTCACATTGAATCTTGGAATTAAGACACCTTTACCCCTCGATAAGATATAGATAAGCCTTATACATAAAAATTAATGTAGTTTTAAATACATTCATTAATTGAAACACCTATTTACTCACTAAATCATTTTTACACCATAAGAATGATGGGCAAGTTCCACATTGAGGTATCTATTATGAGACTCCTTCAATCACCTTGTAATACCTTAATGGGTAGCTTAAAATTATCTCCTTGAGGGTAACATGGATGTATCTAAATGGATAACTTGAAATTATCTCTTTCAAAAAGTTTCACTCCATGAAGCTTATAAAATAGGGGGAAGGGTAGAGAAAAAAAGAAAGTCCCTATGGTATCAAGATTTACCTTTGAAGATGGTATATGGATAAGTGTTTTAAGAACCAATGTTTTCTAAGAGTAGGTATTTCACACACATAGACAAACATAGTCAAGCAGCCTAAGAAACTTTCATATAGGAAATTTAGATATATAAGCCAAAGGTTGCTCTTAGAAGATACATTCAAGGATAAGTCCACTCTTTTTCCTATTTAAAATATATCTCATTGAATCCCTTATATACCTCAATAAAACTAGGAAAGTTCAATGTTGAGGTATTTATGGATCATAATCCATGTTTTGTATTTTTAGGGTAGTTGGCCTTTTCATCATGGATGTGTTTAGTGAAGCTAGGTGGGTGGTATATTGACCCCCTCTTTATCGAGATTTGCTTATTCAATTATTTGCTAAGTCTTGGTCCTTTTTGATGATGACATGTGTCATCATGATACTCTTCAATAAAGAAGGGATTTATTATTTAAATTAAAGGCACACCATTGACCAAGGGAAGTGGGACCTATTTCTAACAAAAATTATAGAGGCAGGTTGGAGGGAGAAATGCATCACCATAATGCTTCTTCTAGGCATCATGGGAATCTTTAAGGTTGCTTCATAGATCACAATTTTGTCCCTCATCTGTATAGCATTCCATAGGAAATTATTCATCGAGAGCAAGGTTGTTAGGCATTGACAATATCCAATAGGAGATTCCTTCATGGGTAGCTTGAAGTTATATCCTACGAGATACCATGAAAATATTAAAAACCTCAATAACATTAGGCAAATTCAATCTTAAGGTATCCAATAGGATATTCCTTTGAGGGCCTTGTAATACCTTTATGGGTAACTTGAAGGTATCTCCTAAGAGATACCTTGAAGATATTGAAAGGGCCATCAAGGTAAAGTAAATTTTTAAAAGTACAATAAGGTGGCTATTCAAATCTAAAACTATTAACGTAATAATGAAAATTATTAAATTTATTTGAGGTGAAAAGAGTATGTACACAAGAGGACCTAAAATGCATGCTCTCCCAATTATTACAAGGCCCTTCAAGTTATCAAGTTCTCAATCAATAGTGCTTTCAAGTTGAATGAATGTTTTACTAGGAAATATATTCAATGTCCTTTTGAATGCATGACATCACCCTTTGAGGTGTCCACTAGGATATTCCTTCTAGGGCCTTGAAGTACACTTGTATTACCATCATGGATAACTTGAAGGTATATCCTATGATATGTCTTATAACAAAAATTCACTCTTGTGCATGATTGAAAGGTATATCCTAGGAGATACCTTGAAGGTACTTATTGATGGGAATTTTAACACATATTAGAAACATACTTCCCCTAATATTTTTCCTTTGAAACAAATGTTCATGGATTCTTTTTCCCATCATATTATATTAGATAGTGTACATAATTTATTTTTGGTTTGGTCATACCTTATTAATTTAAGTGTGAGTTAATGTATATATTACAAAGATTTAATATGTATTTTGTATTGTAGTTGTATATTAACATTTGTTAATATACATTTCATCACTACTTAATAATAGAATAATTTCATGAATCAATGCAATATACAACTTGTATTTTACAAAATATTAATATTTAAATCATTTTAATTACTTTGTAGAATGTCTTTAGGTGAAAAAGAAATTCCAACACTTAAAAGGTAGAAGAACACCTCACTTAAAGATAATTTTGATAAAAGGTAGAAGAAGGCCTCACTCAAGGAGAATTTGGATAAATTAACATTTAAACTACCAAAACTAAAATTAAATCCACATCAACATATTCCATTTTATGGTGGTAACAAAATTACTCTTGATAATTAGTATTTTGAATTTCTTAGTCCACCAAACATGCATGTAGATATATATTTGTTTATCGCTACATCGGGAAAAGAATCTTTATCAATTGGAATAATCCTTGCCTGTGATAAGGATTAATTTGAAGATGCCTTTCAATTCCAAATAGAAGTATATAATAGATAAGAGGGATTTCTATGTCAATCTACATATATTTTTTTATAAATTTGCACCCTGTAAAATGGAATTGAAAAAAAAATAAAATCACCTTCTTGAGAAACATTTAGGTTTCATTTGAATAGCTATGATAATCTTCACATGTTTGGGTTGATAGACATAGATAATTTGGTTATTATAATACAAAATATGTTGAAACAAAAAGATGAATAAGGGGAAACAACTTATTTTACTTTATACCATGCAAACATGTATCTAAGATACCCTACAATCATGACAAAAAAACATTGAAGAAAATAAGACAAGCAAAGGAAACATATTTGTATGTAGATTTGAAAGAGGCCATATAAGTACTCAAACTAGTGGAGAAAAATAAGATTGAACAAAAGGTTATAACACTTTTATTGACACAAAAATATGATTAGAAAGATAATTAATTCTTTACATGGTATATTTCCTCTAGAAATTATGCCTTGAACATTCTTGTAGAGCTCTGTGAATTGGGAGGCACTAAAATTAAAATTTGGAATATGAATGAAAGAGTGGTGAATGATATAATTCATTCATTTATAAAACATAATTAGGCTACAATGAAGGATTCTTTTTTAATTCCTTTTGATCCAAGGAAGTCCTAGAAGATATGATCGAGAAAAAAAACTATAAGGCTCAAAATTCTAGATGGACAACACACAATTACAACATAATAGGTAATTATTTCAGAGGAGGAATACAAATAATTATCATTGAGAAATAAATGTTCTATTAGAAGTACAAGATTTTTGAAAACATGTACATCATTCCATATTATACACAAAATATGTAACGAAGATAATGAAGATAATGAAACAATTTATAAGCCTTCATTTGTAGAAAGAGTTTAAATGCACATGACCTTATCAAACTCAGAGGCTGGAATAATCTTAAAATAGGGTAAAAAATATGGAATAAATATATAGACAAGATAGACACTTGTTCACACAAATGAATTGTTCAGCATAACAATCGAAGGAGAGAAAATGCTTTCTTTTCATGGACCAATCCATTTGGGATTGTTTTGATAAGGCATTTGATTTATTTTAAAGTTGTACTTTACCTATTTAAAATAAACAAGACTTAAATTTTATTGGTATAATATTACTTATAAATACTTAAGGGATATTAGGCAAAAAAAAAAAAAAACTCGTAAATGTTTGGGAAAAAGGTCTATTTCCTTCTTGAAACCCCCTGGGTACAATAACATGGATACTTGGTGAAAAAAGGTGAAGCTAGAAAGTAACATATTATCAAAAATTGTAGATTATTTTAGTAACCATGATATGACACTACTACTAGACAAAACAATCAATCCTAAAAAGTTAATGGAGCATTATATAATATTTGCAAAAACTTTTTATGATTTATCTGTCCTTAATGAAGGTATTTCAAGAAATAAAAAAGTCTAGGAAGAATTATCCCAAGATTAATTAAGCATATTGAAAAATTATCTACATAATCATGGAGGTCAGCTTCTTGGGATAGATATAGAAATATTTAGTATCCATTATGGCCCCTATGTCTTTAGCTATCCATTTTAGAAGATTTTAGTTAAATGTTCATTCTTTGTCTGAACATCGATTTGATAATTATTGATCTTTTAAATATCACTAATATATTTAAGGAAGAACATCTTCTCCAATTTATTTAGGTATTGATTGATAAATTTATTTTTGGAACCTTCAATGTATTTATTACCCATAAAATAGAACATTTTTCTAGCATTTAGACCTCTCTCGAGAATCTTCATGTTGGTAATTTCCATTCCATGTAAGATACATGTGTCATACTATGGGTTTCAAATAGTAATGGATTTTATTGGACACATATTATGGGTATCAATTTTTGCCATGATAGCATTCATTTTCAACTACAAGGTTTGAGTCTCCATTCACAATAAAATAGATTAGAGGAAGGTTTTGACATCTACAAAGAGGTACCAACCTTTCAAATGATTAATTCACACAAAATAGGAAGGCCATTAAAAAATTAACTAGATAACATATTTTGATAGAACCTTATCTCTACCTTTAACTATTCAGATGCATGTGACATACTAGGGGTATATACAAGAGATAGATTAGTGCATTCTTGTACAAAATTACAAATAAATTTATCTTGCATTATAGAAATTGAAGAACAAACATTTTTAATTTTTAATTTCATAGAAAATTCATAGTATCCAATACAAGAACAACCATTTCAATCAGTATTAGGTGCATAACATTTTTAATTTATTTTATAATCATGCTTCATTTTCCAAATATAACATCTTAATAATCTTTTGATGTGCATGTTTTATTTTTTACACCTAACATCTTAGAATTTTTTTGGTGTTTATCACTAATGGCATTCATGAAAGTGAAAAAACAATAATAACAAAAGATCATATCAATGAACATGACACATTGTAAGTTGAAGAAGCTAAGATAAGATCATGCATATGTTTTCAATTATATAATTTTTTATTTATTAATGATTAATAATACTAACAGAATATTTATTCATTTTTTTATGTCTCAATTAAAATAGTTGTTCATAGTCCATCTCTATAACTTATGTCTCCAACACAATAAGCCATGACACATCTCTATAGTTTGGTGCCTCCACAAAAATAACACAAGGTAAAACTCTACAATAAGACAAATTTTTAAAAATGCAAATATCAAATGAATTGATGATGATAGTTTTTAGTTACTACATTATATAATACTTTGAATCAAATAAAGAACCAAATTTTAAACAAAAGAGTGCACCCACACCAACAAAAAAAAATGGCAAAAAAAGGTGAAAACACCTTTCAATAAATGTGCAATCATAAAAATTCATACAATTCTAGAATAAATTAATTATCTATATTTATTTAAACACATTAAAATTTAATTTTTCCTCATGTAAAGGAGATTTTAGAAGACAATAAAATATAGACTTGTGTCAACTTGGGATTTGGATGTGTGGGTTCATTTTATTGTTGTGTATACTTGAATGTGGTTGTATTTACCCATTAAAATATTGTTTACATGTTTAATTTACCTAGTTTAAAATAACACAATATGTGTTATACTATGTCTTCAATACAATAAATTTTGATGTAGAGAATCCATGTGTCTTCTATTAGTAAAAAAATAACAAAGTATGTTTTGATAGAAATAATTATATTTATATTGATTTAAATATTTTTTAATTGTATGTTTCTTAATAGAAGTATATAAAGGGGATTCAACTATTAATATGTATATTCATTTGAATTTAGTTATAGTGAGATATGGATGAGAAGGGTAAATCCTATTTTATTTGTTGTGATGAGCTATAAAAGCATATAAATATGTATTAGTATGCATAATAATAGCTAACACTTTAATTAATGTAAGAATATATATGTTGGTTGATCAATGTTAAATTCCTATCAACATATATGAGAAATGAGTTATGGTAAAATGGGACTATTTTAGAATATTATAAAGTCATGGTCAAGTTATAAGGATTCAATATGAACATCTATATGCATATTTATGTTACAAAATTGGCAATACAAATGGTACATCTATGTATAATGAGTATAGTTACAATGTGCATGAGCATGTATTTATTTTTATATGTGTTTATATGAATCTTTATAAGATTTAGGGAAATGCAAAAAATGAATCAAATTAAATGTATTATGTTTTTATGTTACAATAAAAAATGCAAATCAAAGGCACATCAATGACCAATCTATTAAGATGTAAAAGATTTTCTTAGAAAATTTCCTTGTTGTATTTCTTATAATATAATATTGTTATTAAATGATTCATTTATTTTTTTAAAAATTGTAAACATTTTAAAGGGGGAGATAAAATTGACTTATAAAAATAAATGATATGAAAATGCATGATATGGGAAAAAAAAAGATTATTAAATATAAAATATGTCATACTACATTCGATATCGTACCAAAGAAGTTTTTATGGTGGCACTGCAGTCTTTTTCTCACATTGTCATTTGGTCAATGATAACGAATAATAATTTGAGGATACTAATTCAAGACATGGGCTACACAAGCTTAAATTTAATGTTTGTTTGGGGAAAAATATATGCTAAGGTGCTCAATATAAACATAAAGAAATTGGATGACATTTTTTAAAGGGACCTTTAAAGATGATTTTTTGATTGCCAACACATTGTTCATTGATTGTAATTATCAGAATTGTGTTACAAATAAAAAATTTGAAATGAGTTATATTATATCAAGTAGATAAAATGGAAATGGAAGTCAAAAATATGAAAAGGATATGAGAATCTAAATGATGTACATTATTGGGAAAAAGCAAAAAATCCATGACAACAGTTGTGAACTAATTTTTAGAAAGATGTAACTTCACCATATTATGATTATTTCAAGTGTATATATTGATTATAAAAAATAATTATAGTAAGAAACATTATCAACAATTTCATACAAATAAATTCTAAATTATTTCAAATATAGTTCAATTAATTTCAAATTACTCGATTTTAATTTAGAATTACTTTCATTTGGTTAAGTGAAATTTGATTTATAGCTAGAGATTTATTGAAATTATTATATTAGGTCCAAATTTAAAATCTAATCCCCTTGCAAGTGGATATTCCATAGATTTATGTTGAAATTTCCAAAGCTGATCCATTAGTATATTGACACTTGCTCATGAATATTTTTTGAATGAATAACAAATAATTGTCAAGATATTTTATTATGTAGATGAAGTAAATTGGTTAATATGTTTTCATCCATAATTTGGCTAGTAAAATGATTCCATGTGTCTTATAAATAGAAGGACTACAAACTAACAATGATCGGTATGAAGTCCTAAAAGGGAGCCACAAGTTTGAAATAGTCCAATCTATTCAAAATGATCTGCTCCCAAATGGTTTAAAATAATTCAATTTATTTGGAATATAGAAAACATATTTATGGAAAAAATATATTCTCCACTCCATTTTAGTGGTTATAATTTAAAATTATTTAAAATAAACCAATTTAATAAAAATTATCTGTGCTCAAATGGTTTGAAATAGTCTAATTTATTTGCATTAAATAAAATTTATTTTTGGAGAATTTTTTTTCAATCTATTTCATAGGTATATGTGTAAATTATTCAAAATAGCCCTATTTATTCAAAATTATCTATGCCCAAATGCTAGCAGTCCAATTTATTTTTGATATAACAAATTTATTTTTGGAGAAAATTCTTTTTGCTCGAGATTAGTGAGTATAAGTCCATATTATTTAAAATAGCATAATTTATTTGAAATGATCTATGCCCAAAAGTGTTGGAAACACTCCAATTTATTTGGAATATAGGAAATTTATTTTTTGGAGAAATGTTTTGCCACTCCACTTTATTGGGTATAAGTCCAAATTATTCAAAATAGTCTAATTCATTCAAAATGATCTATGCTCAAATGGTTTGAAACATTCCATTTTATTTGGATCATAAGAAAATTATTTTTGGAGAAAATTTTCTCCACTCCACTTTAGTGGGTATAAGTCCAAATTATTAAAAATAGTCATTTGTTATACAATGTGCACCTAATATTTCAAAATAAAATTTAACTTCAAATTTCAAAATACTCCCAAGTATTATATTCACCCACTCAAATGTAATTTTACAAACTCTATTGAGCCAATTTCTTTTGGTATGGTTGAGTTGATTAAATGACATAATCTTGCCAAGTTTTTAGTTTGGAATTACTTATATCATCTATCCTTACAAATTTCATAGTATGAGTTGAATATTATCACTCATACTCATCAAGTTATAAGTATGATTAGGTTTCATAGTTGAGTTAATCTCAATTGTTAGGTGTAAACTCACATTTTCTCCAAGGTTGGGGGCATGTGCCTTCCAATCTTTTTATCACCTTAGTTTTATGCAATTTATATATTTATATAAAATTTTCTTAATCTTAGTTTTATATTCTTATAATGATATATCTTTCAAATCAAATTGACAATAGGTAAGGAATTTACATCGATAAATAGGTGTAATCATAAACCTTGTTATTTTAATTTCAATCATTTAAAATACTTTCATTTATAAATTATATGCACTAATTTTATATTGTGACATGATCTCAGTTGTAGGTTAGCCACTAATAGATAAATAAAGATTCACTTAATTAAAGGCAAGATGTGTTATACAAACTTAGGTACACATTCTTTTCCTTTAAACTATAAATCTCATTACAAGATTAAATGGAGTAAATGTAGACACTATTTTAGGGATTATATAGGAACTCGGTCTTGTACACTTGGAAAACTCAAACCTTGGTTATTCCTCTAAACTATGGACCTTTCCCACTTTCATAAGTCTTTTATATACTCTCTATAGTGCCCCATGGCCTTTATCTTGATATTACTAGTATTATGTTAATGACGTAGACCTTCTATCTTTCCTACAATGCATAAAACCTACTTATGTTTCAGCTCTACAATTTTTGATTTTTTACCTACTTTATTTCTCCTTGAACACTAGCATCCTACATAGACATATGTTTCCTACTTCAACATACATATCCATATCCAAAAACTAATCATATTTTTAAATGAAGCATATACTAATGGATGACTTATGTTATTTAATGCAAATTATTTCTAAAAATGGATTTATATAAATATAAGATCTACCCTCATTCATTCCTCATCTAGAAAATTGTTACCTACTAACAAGGAAACTTAGAAAATGCATTCAATTAATCACTCAAGTGAGAAATTTTTTCCTATTTTATCTTATATCCATCATAGGGACAAAACATACACAAGCCTAAATTATTGAAGAGACATCCCAAGAGCTATGTTTTCTAAGTTAAAATCTAGATCATTATTGTACTTATTTTACACACATTACATGATTAAAAAATAGGCTAACACATAAGGAATAAATTCATTAGTCTAAGGATATCTTTATAGTATTAAATATGTAGGTAATGTTTATTAACATAGGTGTCTTTGGGGTCATATTGACACCATGTGCACACTAACCCATTTTCTTTGATGGTCAACATGAAGATGAAAAAGTAGGGTTTTACAAGTTCATGAGGAGCAATATTCTATGACCTATATATAATGTATCATAGTGAAGGTGAAGATAAACCCAAAAACATATAGGTGGTCACATTATTTTCTAGTAGGTATTCCATATAAGACACCTACATCATGTTAATAAAATAGTGTTGACATAACCATCTAAGGTTGACACTAGTGTTTATATCTCTAGAGGCACTCAATCTAGAATCTAATGAATATTCTATAATCAAATTTTAGTTTGCTTCTTACTTTTTTTAGATCCAAAACTATGTAAACTTCAAAACTAAATTTTACATTACTTCTTTTCTATTTTAATATTTTGAATAGTTGTACTTACTATTTTAAGCCTATTTTAGTTTAATGAATTTAGAATATGTCATATATAAGTTTTTCATCAAATTTCCCAACTTTAGAGATAGTTTATCATCTTTATGTCTTAGGCTATCTCTACCCCTTCAACCCTAGATAACCTAATCTATATTCATATTAAGGTTAAATATGTTTCTAAAGTAATATTTATCAATCTTATGATTATTATGATGAATTATATAAAAGATTTATAAAATTAAAACCAATAATTAAGTCTAAAATTTACATCTCATTAAAACAAGAATGCATATGTAAAGAATACTAAGCATGATAGTGTAAATATGAGTTCTAATCTCCATTAAATAAATTTCTAGCTAAAAGGATTTCATCTCAAGTATGGTTTCAAAAATATTTAATATAAAATAAAATGTTGAAAAAATTTAGATAAGGTTAATAACACTCCATGTGAAACAATAAGGGATATGCTTTAACAAACTAATCACATTACCTCATATGTGTATTTTAATGTTTAAAATTATTACCTTAATGAATCTATCCTTTCACATTATGTGAATGTCAAGGTGTAATTATACCAATATAATTTTAAGGAACATAGGCCTGAGAATTAGTCCAAAAGGTGTGAGGGGAATTTAGTGATAAAAAAATATATTTAAGAACACTTTGCACTTATCCAAAATATTTTAAATTTAATAATAGATAATGAATGAAATATTTTTTATCAAAATATGTTTAAATTCACCATCTCATTAATTAAAATTATATATGGTAGAGAGGAGGAAATGAAAGGTTTTGAATTTATCCCATTCGAAGGAAAACCTAAGTGAAAACTAAGAGGTGGAAGATGAGGACAAATTTGACCTAGATATACAAGACACACTAAGGATCCTCTCAAGTGTAAATTTCCTTAGATGGTTTCATTAGACTTAACAAATAATAAGGAAGAGGGAGATCATAATAGGTAATGTGTAGAAAATATGATAAAAAGATCATGGAGATAAAGTTAGTTAAGATATGAGAGGATTGGGGGTCTTATACATCACTAAGGGCATCTATCATAAGTTTGAGTGGCTCACTAGGTAGGGAAGAACTAAATTAGATCACTATCATACCCTAACCATTGGAATTATAAACTCTTAGTGGTGTCTATCCATAAAAATTAGAGTATAAGATGTGTGGAAGATAGACAAAATATATATGGGCTCAAAACTATGTGTTAGAAGATTATGGACTATAAAAATGCCTTACCTGGTAAGACCTAAATTTGGCGACAAATGGCTTCCAACCAAACCTCAGACTAATTCTTAGTAACCATTCTAAATTAATACTAGGAATAACTAAATGTCCCAAATTTGGTTTTCTATCATTCATCAAAGATTTGAATCATGTTGAGGTATCCTTATTTTGGATACTAGAATGTATGCAATAATAACCTCTCATGGATTCATCCCTAATCACCTTATTGTATCACAACTACCAATTTGGTCTATACACCCATTAAGTGGGGCACTTCACCAAATCTTGAAAGAGTAAAAATTCTAATCAAAATTAATTATCTAATTAAATAATATTAAATTATTAGTTTAATTATCTATTTGTAATTAATGAATATTTGAAAATATAAATTTCAAAATTCAAAATATTAATCATTTTTGTCATTGCCTTTATGAGTTGTCAAGTTCTTTGAAAATATCCTAAAATTTATAATTTAAGAGCCATGCCTAGTAATTTAAAATCATAATTACATGAAATTTTTTAACTCAAATAGAGTTAGTAATAACTCAATTAAGGTTACACATTTAGACAATTTTACTCCTATCTAAGGAAATGAAAAACAACAAAGAGTATTTAGTCAATTTTAACAATAGGGTGCAAGTTGCTAGATTGAACTTGACTAGTCTCATTCAATAATTTAATTCCTTACATAGGAAAGTAGAAATGATTATTTAGTATTTTATCCATTATATTATGGTGAATAGGACCCTTGTTCAATAACCATTGAAGCTGAGGGAGAACCCCACCCAATATTACTAGTTTTACCCCTATAAAGAAAACCCCTCTGCAGATATATGGATAGAAAAGGCTCTATATTATCCTCCCCTAAGATGATTCTTAAAGACCCAATAATAGGATGAGGGCCAAAATTTCCAAAAAAAAGTGGGGAGTACCTAAGAATACATTTGAGGAGGATAAGGAACAACCAAAGAGTCCCCCCTCTTGATCTATTTTTTGTTATTTTTGTTTCACTATCTAAAACATTATGTCTAGTTTTTGTTGTTTTCTACTACTCAACCATGATATCTTGTTACTTTTTTATATAATTCTTTTATGGTTCCAAGATCCTAATAAAACTTGATTTTTTTCATGATCAAATAAAATAACTCACTTACGGTTGGTTTGAACTCATTCCTTATTTAAACACAACATTAACTCATCTTGGGCGAGATTTAATTATTAAGGCTATAAATATAAGGCCATACCCATTCATTTATAAACATGGATATTATATAGTTATGATGTAGGATTTACTCCATAATCCTCATGCAAGTAATGTTACCATGCCAAAATATTAAGACAAGTAATCAAATTCAAGGTATCAAGGAGAGAAGGATCCAAGAAAGCTTCATGTTCAAAGGCTTCTTGATGCACAAGCAAAGTAAGCCATTTACATCTCTAGGGAAGGTAAAAGAGTGTGTTATTTTATGTTTTTTTTTCATATGTTTAATTATTACCTAATCTCTCCCTCATTTCTATGCTAGATGTGTTAGGACTGAAGTGTGTTCTATTGAGATTTATTTATTGGACTAACACAAGACTAACCTCCCCTCTATGTATTCCTTGTTCACATGTTGGCATGATCAGTATGATAAAACATTCCATATAGAAAATGAGATTGATATGATACTTTTACTTTATCTAATGGATGCTTAATAATCTTAAAAATTCAAGTTTGAATTTCATTTTTCATGTCTTTCTATTTTAAGTAACTCATAGGTTTCATTGATCAATATCACTTTTCTATCGTAAATGATAGAGATCAATGTTGATTTTATGGACCAACATCAATTATAAAAATTGACCATGATCTCTATGTAAAAAATAGAACACGATGGAAACATAATTAATGAGTTTTTTACGTGAGTTTTTTATCTTCATTATGTGTTTAAAAGCTTGCATATTATTTGTTTAACCATTTTCTTATAGGATCTAGTGAGATGTTTTTTTAATCCCATTTTATTAGCTATCTCATTTTCAAAAATTAATATGTTTTTTAGATGTTTTATAGGTAATTTCTATGACCTTTTTGATTTATTTTTATCTCTATGGATCAACATTGATCCTTGTATGGATTGGTGACAATCGATCTCTGAGACAAAAACCAGAAAACACGAGAGCTAATTTAAAAATGTTTTTTCTCATATTTGAAATTATAAGTAGGTAAACCCTATATAAAATTTTAGGTCCTGAAGGGGAAAAATCAAAGTTTGAACATGGTTAAAAATTACTCGCATTCTATTTGATACTTAAAATATACCTAGCTATTTTCATGCCTTAGTTTTTTTTTTATTGTTTTACAACGTTTATCAACAACAAATGCCAAAGGGATCAAACTTCAAAAAATAATTAATTTTGGTAATTAAAATGAACTTTCACATAATTTAAATACTCATAAGAGTTTCATTTTGATGATTGTTTATTAAAGTGTTTATTTAGCAAGATGAGTGATGTGTGTATGCTCTCCATTGTCCCCTATAGGGAACTTGGGTGATAAAAAATGCAGATTATTTACACTTTGTTTCTTTGGTCCAAAATCATGAAAGAAAAGTAGCTAAGGCACTCTCCAAAATATTTATGATTTATATGACCCAAAGGTAACCCTAAAGTTCTTCCACTTGTCTTTAATTTTCATGAATCTTAGCTTGTGGATAAGAGTTCATTACCTACTCACAAGTTCTATAGGGTAGTGTTAACCCAAGAATTGATCTCTCATCATTTTTTCAACCCCACTCCATGGTGGGTTATATAAATTTATGGTGACCCATTAGTATTCTTTTTGTTAGTGTTTAAAATATGTTCCATTAGTGTTACTTAGTTGTAAAATGTAGGGATAACTCAGACATCACACTATACTGAGTAAGTGATGGATGTAGTGGTTGTGAAGAGGACAAGACATTTTCAAAATATTATAGTTAACACAAATCAAAATGACATGATTGCATATATAGTGATAATCACACTTATGACCATTTAATAATGAATGAAAATTGATATTTTAGAACAACCCCACTTGACATGGACATACTATTGATGTAGGGTGAGTATCTTGAAGTTCCATGTAGTTTTAAAAACTCGTGAGAGAATAGAGGGCCTAAACACCCTAATTTTCATGTTCTTTTAATGTTTGAATTAACAACATAAAATACTCTCAAGAGAAAGTATATTGATTGAATTTTATAATATGATGCAAACTTGTCCATTTTAGGATTCAAGATGTTACACTAGGGTATTTATGTCCTTTTGTCATTTTTAATTAGTTGGTCTTGAGTGTAAAATATTTAGTTGCTATACAACATCCAAAAGAAAGTATTGTTTAAACATTACTCCTATTTTTGGAGAGGTGTTATGCCATCCATTTTAACATCACATAATTTCCTTATCCATTTTGTCAAAAAAATTGTTTGTGTTTGTCACTTGGTCGAAAAAGGTGTCATTATCTTGCCCAATTCATTTCAAATCATGTGCCTTTGAATCTTGAAACCAAAATTTTTCATACCTTTAGAACATCATAATGTCGTTATGCTACTTGAATAATTTTAAAGACTTGTTTACTTGTGTCTAAAAGTTCAAATTTTCAAAACCATTTGTGGCTTTGTGATTTGTATATAGTATCATAATACCATTCATTATTGTTTATGTTATTGTCTATTTTTGAAAGCCTAGTTTTATAAGCAGAATTACAAATTATCCTTGAAATTTTTATATCCAAAAATTTATTGGTTTATATCTAAGCCTTGTGTAATTTTGGCCTAGACATTTGCCTTTCACTTTTAGGTTGTGTAACTTAGGTTAATTCTTTATTCAATTTGAAAACTATTTTTGTGCCTATGTTTGGGGAAGTGGTCTATCTTCCATACGACTAAAATTACATCTCTTTTACCAAATGATCAAGTTTGTGTTTAAATCCAAATTCTTAGCTTGTGTCAAAGTGTTTTAAAAAAATTGGATTAAATATTTTCCCTTTTGGACTTCATTTTTTTTAAAGTCTAGCCTTTGTGCCTTTTTCAAAATACCTAACAATACCTTTTTTGAGCTTAACTTTTGTGCCTTATTTTTTGAAATACCTACCAACATTTTATTTATTTATACCTAATTTATACTTGTTTCAAACACCTTGCACTTAAGTTTTTCATTAGAGTTTTATTTCATCCACTCAACCTTTTTGTATAAGACATTTGATGTTATATATTATAAAATTTGATTATTTTAGACCATGTTTTAACAAAGACAATTTTGGAGATACATCTCCACTTTTAGACCAAGTTAGACAATGTTTGGATCTTTTTTCCTTTATACCTTGTTTTTTTAGAGATTTTAGAACTCTAGACCTTTTTGAAAAGCATTGATAGTTTATTTGGATATATTTGGTTACACTTGTAGTGGAGTAATGTACTATCTAGGTTATGATAATGTAGTCTAAAAAGATGACAATTTTCAAGACTCCTATGGTGATGATGTATTTTATGAGATGAATCCTTATCCTCCTTATAATACTCAATCTATATAACAAATCCAAGCTCTTAAATATTAGTATGGGTGATAGATTTTCTACGTTTAATAACATATCATGTTCATCCTTTCAATACTAATAGTCCCTGATCCCTTACCTATACCATTAATCATTATTTAGTATGTGCATTCTAAAAAGCTCCAAAACATCCAATGATTACCATTATAGGCCCTCATTCTTTGGATTACAATAACAACCAAGCTTCACAAATACCCACAATTAATATTTTATGACCACATCCTTTGGCTCATGAGAGTAGCAAAGATTCACATTTCCCTACCATTACCATTAAAAGACCTCATCTTTTGGATTATGATTATAACCAAGCTTCATTTCACCCTACCATTACCATTTTAGTATCTCATCCTTTAGCTTTTGACAATAACTAAACTTCACAATGCCCTACCATTACCATTTCAGGACCTCATCCTTTGGCTCAAAATAGTAACTAAGCTTCATAGTGCCCTACCATTTCCCTTTAAGGCACTTACACATATGTTATCTCATTATCCCAATATATTTAATCAATTACAACTAGATGGGTCATAATTACAATCTTAGACTGACATCTAGTATTTTTTATGCCCATCATAGACTAGTCTATTTATAAAGATATCATTACCTAACCACCAATCATCTCTCATCCATTAGTAATCATCCCCTCCTTTACAAAATTGATGTTAGTATTCTAGCTATAATATAACCAATAAATACCTCTCTAATATATCTAATCATTCAAAGACTAAAATGTGTTCAAAACTTGTATTTTACAACTACTTGTAAAGCAAGGCCAAGAGAACCAACCAATCCATGATTTTTTTATTGAAACATTTATTTTTGACAAGTTAACCTATGATGAATCACCCTTTGATACTATCCTTGTTTTTTAGGAGTCTCACTCTGACAAGTTAGTCATTTTTGAGTCACTTCTTAATGATTATAACTACCTTTGGTAAAATCATTATCTCAACCATTATCCTAATCATAAAGAGCCTTCCTTTAACAAACCAATCTTTATGGAGTTGTCTCTTGACCTTTTCCCCATCATTGAGGAGTCTCAATTTCACAAGCCAATCTTTGTGAAATCCTTCTCATCTTAGCCTATTATTAAAGATCCCATTATGCCATCATATGCCATTACATATCCAATACCAAACATTCAACAAGACATCATTATAATAGCATGTAAAGTAGATGAAGAATCAACATTGAAGATATGTTAATTCTTGAAGTAACATCAAATTTTTGCATCAAAAATAGAATCAAAGTCAAACACGACATCTAATTTAGAATCCCTTAAGTTGAAATCATATTCTAAATCAAAATATGTTCATGGTTGTTAAAATATTGGTTATGTATGCCTTTGAGATCAATTTGAGGTTGTTAATAGTGGGTAATATGTTCATAGTTTTTGAAGATGATTAATTCATCATTAAATTAATTTATCCTAGCATCACATCTAAGGATTGTGCTACCTCTTCCCATTCCATTACCATTCCACATGCCATTATCACCACCCAATATATCCATTATATTAACATTATAACTCCCATAAGTTTCGATTGGGACTGATAAAATCATACCTTATTTAACTAAATATATGGTGACATATTAAATTAATAATACCATGGGGACAAAGACCACATTCATTTTTAATAATAAAAATATCCTAGTGAAACCTTTTTAGAGGTGTTATAGGATAATCGAAGTCCAAACTCAACTTCTTCTAATCAAACCTTATTTGAGATGCTAGAAGATAATCAGAGTCAAAAGTCAATATTCCTTAGTAAAACCTTCTCAGAGGCACTATGGGATAATCAAGACAACTTCATTGGTGAAAAACTCATTGAGATTCCAATAGATGAGAAAAATAGTTCTTCACTACTTGATGAAGACATTATCAATGATAACAGCAATCCATATTTTAATCTACAACATAATCAGATGGTACATACTCTCAGGCCCAAATAATTGAAAAATTTGGTGGTCATATCCAGATCATATTTATAATTCTTCATCCCCACCACAACCAAATTTATATTGAATATGGAATCAATAACAATGAGTGTGACTGAAAATCCCACTATTAATTTATTACCCAACCATTATACATTCCATTATCATCCACCTTTACATTGCCTAATTAGTCATATTAGCCAATATTTATCCTCATTTACCATCCCTATTGTACTTTCCTTTATAGATTTTATGAATTTATATTGTCTTAATGTTTGGAGGAAATAGATGTAAATACTAGCAAAGATCACAAAAACATTATTGAAGTTCAAATCTTTAATAGATTCTTAATAGAGTAGTTATTTAGAATAGGTATAGGCTAGTAATTTAAACATGACTAAATATTCTTGTTGTATCACATGTTGATTAGGAGATGCATCTCCACATCAGAAGGAATAGAAAAAACATTTACCTTTCCATAACTAGTTACCTTGCCTTTCTATTTATTTTGTCATTTCCATTTGCCAATCACCTTGTCATTACTTCAAACTATACCATTTACCTTATCATTTGGGGAAAACTTATTGCCAATATAATTAATTTTCATCACATCACTATCATTGACAAATTTAATATCCTATATCATTACACCATGCCATAAATATTTTCTAAACTTGTTTCTAGCCACCCTACCTACCCCTTTTTTATGTCGGTTCCTTTAGTTCTTCCTACACCTTCCATGAGGGGTTTCTGATCTAGTTTTAGTAGTTTCACAATTTATGTTTAAATAGAAGTATATGATTATAGAATGAAAATGGATCTGGTAATTACATATTTCATTTACACTTGATTTGTGCCACTAATTATAACTACCTTTCGGTAAATCAATGTTCCACCTTGTGTTACTAATTATAACCATCTATGAGAAAATTTGTATCACTTTCCTATGTCACTATTTCCTAATTATAACCACCTATGGAAAAATTAGGAACAACACATTTACCATGAATTAACACATCACATTACCCTAGATATTATTATTTGCCTTCCCACTTGCATAAATTCATGAACTTATTATGACGTGGTAAGATCTTCCCACCTTTTGAGTAGGCATGACTATAGTGACTTGAGGTCCTAATGGGACCATGTAATCAATAAAAAATTAATGTCAAGGTCATCTTAGTCACCATTTTCCATGATTTCCCCATTTTACAAGCAATTTAATTTTGAATTCTCTTTTCATTTTGTGAGTCAAAACATTTAGTATATCATCATAATTGATTGAGTTGAAATTCTTAGAAAAATTCTAAAAATATTTCAAAATGATCTAAAAAGTCCTAAAAAGATAACCAGTTTACTACTTCTTTGCCTTAAGGATTATGGGACCCATATCTAATTCATAATAAACCACTTGTCATTTAGTTTCCCCATCTTAATTTTTCATAAGCCTTACACTCTCACCATTTTGTGAGTTTCTATTTTGTGCATTATGTATTTCAATTTGATACATTAATTATCCCTTAACTTCATTTTAACACTCTTACCATTTTACAAGCACATTCCCATTACTCATATACAATACAATATTTTTTTAATCCAATAATCATTTTTATTCTATCTCATATCTTGGGAGAAATACATTTGACCTAAATTTTATGTTGGACCTTGCAATCATGAAACTATGTAGGAAACATTCACTTGTCTAGTGAATCTAGAGTCAGTTAGACCACCTATTTACATTTCTTCTATTCCCTCATCTTGTTTGTTTGTGTCGTTACTTCCCTATAGCCTTAGGGCAACCTTGTGTCATTTTTTTGTCTTTTGTTTGCACTAACGTTATGATTAGCCATTATTTGGGGTTTTTTTCATTTTATTCTCATTGTTTTATTTTGTTGTGTCTTTATTTTTAATTTATTTGAGTTTTGTTTATTTCTTTGCCTACTTTTTTCATTTTATTTTTGTGATTTAACTTTATATACTTATGCTCATTGGGTGATTCCTTGTGCATTATACTTAAGTCCATCCATATTCATATGTCAACATTATCATCATGGTTTTTGTCATTTTTGCATTATTTTCACTTGATTATTGGATCATGTGTTAGTATTTATGCATATTTTGTCTAAGTTATTATGGTGTTCTATAATTATTATTACCATCACATTTTAGATCAAAAATTAACTTGGAAAATCTTATAATAAATGTGGTTGTGATACTTATCCTTAGCACCTAAAAACTTTTATATCTCTCCCAATCATTCCCAAAATATGAAGTGATTAAATCATAATATAATTTTAATCCTTGTTGGTTAGGATGTGCATCTCCATACTAGTAGGGTTCCCAAATTCATCTTTCTCCTTTGTACCAATTTGCTCTTACTCTATGAGTATAAATTCAGTTCATAAACCCCCTATTCCAATTTTCCATATTACTCCCATCATTGTTCCAATTATTATAAACACCTTTAGGTAAATAATTGTGTATCATCCCACCCATTGATCCAGTGATTATAATCACCTTTAGGAAAATCAATGTGATTTGATATATCTGGAGGTTAATGATTATAATCATGTTTGGGTAAATCGTTATCTTTTTTTGCCCTACTGGGGGTCCATTTCATTATGGTAATACTTGTAACCACCTTTGGGTAAACCATTATCTCTATCCACCTAGCTAGGGCATGTTTTTATCCTATCATTGATTATAACTACATATGGTAAAATTACCTTTAAATGATTGTAACTACCTTTGAGCAAATCATTCTCTTGTTAGCCTTACCTTTTTTTTAATGATTATAAATGATTTTAGGAAAATAATTATACCATGATATGATGATGATTATAAATACCTTTATAAAAATCATTATTTCTATATACCCAATTAGGGAAACTCATTGTACCACTAATTATAACCACCTCTAGGAAAATCAATCTTTTTCACTCTCTTTTACCTTTTGGTTTCATCATTTCTTTCTTTGAAAGGATCAATCACCGACCACGTTTTCTTGATCACTCCCTTGAGGTGGAATTTAGAGTTTACCCATTTTGATTGAATTATTAGGCATATATGAACTTTTCATTCTTTGAGAATATGTTATTGTGTGTATAGCTTATAACACCTTCCCAAATAAAGGAAAGTTGTAGACACCTAAATTAGTCCACAACTATATTTTAACTAGACTTCACACTAACTCCTACCAACCGTTAAAAATTAAGCCTAACAATCATTAAATGTCATCAATTCAGTCATGTATCATTTATCAAACCTCATAATTATAGCATCCCTATTTGAGATACTAGCCTGTATGTAACAATAAACTATCATGAATTTATCCCTAAGCACCTGGAGGCATATTAACTGATAATTTAGCCTATGGACCCATTAAGTGAGGCACTTGATCAAATATTGTAAGATAAAAAATTATAATCAAAATTAATTATAACTTTAAAAATATTAAATGCTTACTTGAATTATCTATTTGTAATTAATTAATATCTAAAAATGGAATTTCCAAAGTTCAAAATGTCAATAATTTTCAGCATTGCCTTTATGAGTTGTCACACTCTTTGAAAATATCCAAAAATATCTATTTTGAGATCCATGCCTAGTAATTGAAAATCATAATTACATGATAACTTTTAATTCATTTGGAATTAGTATCAACTCACCTAGGGTTAGTTTTAACCCTTTCCATGTTTGAACTCAACCTTAACTCACCTTGGGTGAGAGTTAGTTGTTGCACCTATAAATACAAGACCTTACCCATTCATTTTTAATCTTGGATATTTTAGAGTTATTATGCATGATTTCCTCCATAAGCCTCATCCATGGAATGTTACCATGCACAAATATCAAACCAAGTAATAAAATATAAGGTGCCAAGGAGAGAATGAGCCAAGTAAGCTTCATTTTCAAAGACTTATCTATGCTTAAGATAAGTAATCCATTTAACAAGCCATTTAGATCTATTATTTTATGTTTGTGTTATTATTTTATGTTTTTGTTGTGATTTCATATATTTACTTGTTACCTAAGCTCTCCTTAGTGTCTATTCTAAAGGTGTTAATATTTTAGTATACTATTTTGTGTTTTATTTCTTTGACTAAAATAATACTAACCTCCCCTCTACGTATTCATGATTGATTTTATAAAGCTTCAACTACATTTTGGGAGTACTAGAAGCTATTGTTTCATGTAGAGGTTAATGCTAGTGGATAGAGGATGGCCTACCAATTTTTTTCTTTGTATAGAGGATAGAAGAATCCATAACATTTTTATCAAAATATGTGAGGATAACAGAGTTTTTTCACCTATTTTGGATTTTTGTGTAGGTTCATGTACTGTCTTGGATTGGTTTCTAGGTTTGGATTCATGTAGAAACATTATTAAAATCCTTATTTTGCTCACTTCATGACTTTAGGTTAATGAGGATAATAGAGGAATAATCACAGGGCTATATGGAGTTTGGTATAATATTTATGATCCCTTTTTGAGAGATAAGGTAAAATTAAGTTGGTATGTATGCTCACTTTATTCACTTAGGTCTTGTAGGGAAAGTGAAAAAAATTCAAAGAAGACAAAATCTATGTGGAATTATATTTAGTTATACCTAATGCTTTGTGGAGGATATAAAGAAGGGTGTATTTTGGACATCTTAATTTATCACCCTATACAAACTTAGATATAGAAGGCATGGTTCCTTAGGGATAGTTTTTATAAATTTTGGGTAGTTTTATTGGTCACTTACCAAAGCTTTCAGTTAGTTTTATTTATGTTGGATAGATTAAGCCACACCAAAATTTATTTTATTGGAGTGGATGATAGAATATTACTCCCTTGTCTCTTCTAATTTCTAGGGTTTGTCCTATAATCTATGTGAATCAATTATGTTTGGCTAAAAATCCGTATTTTATATCAAGCTATGGCTAGATTATTGAGGATGAGCTAGATTGTTCATTGTGATTTATATGTTGTCTGGCTCGTTGGGAGGGTAATCCCACTTATTATGCTTTAGTTGTGCAGATGATGTAAAGAGGTTCCCCATAGGTAAAACATTAGCATAAGACCATCTGATCTCGGTGGGCTTATGTTCTATAGTTGTATGTTTCAGGGAGGTTTTCCTGAAGTGCATGAATTAATTGTGTTTCATTTAGAAGTAACCTCATTATTTGTATTATTGTTATGGTAACCTTGAAACCATCTTGGTGTTATGGTTTTTTATTCTTAAAACCCCTTTTTTGTTTAAATTTCTAAGTTTGTGGTATCCTTCAAACCCTCTACTTGTGTTTGTAATGGTTGTGGGACCCTTAAAACCCTGTTTTATACCTTATCAAGGTTGTGGGATCTTCTAAACTCTCTTGGTTGTGGGTCCATTATTCAAAACCATCTCTTTTGATGTGGGTCTAGTAATCAAAACCCTCACTTGACCAGTTCATGGATATGCTTCAAAATCACTTACCCTCATTTAATAAAAAATAATAATTATCATAACTTGAATTTATTTCTTCAAGGATATTTATTAGAGATTTATATATCAAATATTACTAATCCAATCTGACATAACAAAATCCTATAAATATTCAACATATCATAGTAATGAATACTCTAATTACCAATATCAATTGATATTTAATTACCTTCCTTTATCATTTCCTAACATTAAAACAAATAAAATAAAGCAAAATAATAAAAAATAATAAAAATAGAACCAAACAAGAAAATCAAACAAAGATTATAACTAGCTATAGTATATAAGTTTATATATATATATATATATATATAATACAAATTGGATAAATACATTATTACTAGAAGATATTTAGAATAAAATAGATAAAATATTAAGCTAAGTTAAAAAAAATTAAATTATGAAAGCTACTACATTAAAGAGATAAATAGAAATTGAAGCAAATAATACATTAATAAATGAGGTAAATAACAAAATATAATTTAAGAGATATAAAGTGAAATATAAAATATGACACAAAAATTATGAATAAGAGATATCTTGAGATTAAAATATAAAATTTAAAGGTTTTATTGAGAAATTAAAATCTCATAATTGATTATAATGATTCTGAGAAAGTACAATCGCAACATTAGGAAAACTCAATAATATGTAGTATAAATACAAATTATTATTCATTATTATAAAAACTATAAATATATACACATATGACTACATTTTTCTAAAATTATCAAATAATTAATAATATTGGTTAGCTCTAGATATCATTATACAAATTGAATAATT
>JARHVA010004913.1:515000-530000 GCA_037957365.1 Torreya grandis | reverse complement strand
GTACTAAAATAATATAATATATAAGTATCATAATATATGAATAATTGTACCATAGTAACAAGTAATGAACAAGCAAGCAATAAGTGTCACACAATAATCATAATATGTCATACATAAGGTCTAAAGGTCACATAAAAGGGTGATGTGAAATGTGAAATTTGTATAAAATCTCAAAACCAAGGGACACATGAAAATATAATGATGATGCCACAAAATATATAATTTTTCACATGTAAGGATAACAACCACACATAATGAGAAAGCAAGTTGTAACATGTCATACAATAAAGAAAGAGAAATCAAAAATAAAGAAAATGAGACTTTTATATATATATATATATATATATATATATATATATATATATATATATATATATATATATATTTCATTTTTAGAAATATCATTTTAACATAACACATGTATATTCTAAGTGAGTATATTAAAAAAATATCATATATAACTCAACATGATATCTTTTTGTTGAAATAAAACATATTGAATCATTCACAGGGAATAAATGCCTCAAACATAGCAAAGATTTTTGGGTATTAAATGAATTCTAACATCAAAACCATATAAAAGTATGTCATGTATCATGTTTATATACCTTGTGAAACATAGTGTGTATTTAAAATTTAAATATGCATTAAAAATAAAACATGAAAATAAAATAATCTTGAAACATTTTTAAAATGGTTAAAGGCCATGGTTTTTAAATCTTGGGTAACATTTTTTTTTTTAAAGTTTTTATTAAATAATTACAGGTTTTTTAATTTTTGAAATAATTTGAGTGTATACATATTTGAAAAATATGATAAGAATCTAATATTTTAAAATAGAGGAAGTGGAAGTTAATTTAATGATCTTTAATAAGGGGTATAAATCACAATATGATATTAAATATTGAGATCAATGTACCCTAAATGTATGTGTAAATGAATCATAACAATGTAGTTAAAATGATTAAGATAGATCACTATTTACATTCTCCTCGGATTGTGAACCTTATATATGTCCTTATGTGAAAATGTGATGGTATTATAGGAATTAAAAAGTAATAAATTTAATTTCCATAGAGATAATTGTATTAATTATTCGAATAAAATTTTAAAATAGAAGAGGGCAAGTGCTTAAAGTGAAAATAAGGCCAAGGGATATGATAATTCTTGGATAAGGATATAATACTTATAGATGAAGTAAAACAAATAAATTTTTGTAGAAAGGTAAAATACAATTATATATCAAATTATATTAGTCATGAGTTTGTATGCGTCACTAGTGGCATGATATGAAAGAGTGGCTTCTATTGAATAAGAACTTCTAAATGTAGATGCCTCTAAATTTGAATTATGATGATGTAATATAATATACCCCTATATATCAATAGTCATATACCATTGTAAATTTGTATACTCATATGCCATTGGATAGTATGTAACAACTTATACCTATGATGAATCTTTCTAAATAACTTTTTTACTTAGGAGATATAACTTTATTTTATGCTCCACTTTATACTTAGGAGAATGTAACATGACCTTTTAAAATAAGAAAATATGCTCTCATCAAATTTTATCATTCTCATAATGATATGGATAAATTTATTATATAATATTGTTATTTTCATGAATATATGGAGAAACATATTATGTATTGTGATCATGCTTAGCAATAAATTAATAATCTATAATGTGTTTTCACATATTTAAATCATACTTTTGAATAATTTTATAGATTATATAATTGTCATGTTAATTATTATGCTAAGAATCTATTTCATAGGGTAAGTGAAAAATGATGTTAATATTGGATGCATGTAATTTTACCACTTGATTACAATGAATATATTTGATACACTTATGCATTGTAAAAGTTATTGCTCCAATATTTTATATGTAATGGCATCTCAACACCATATCAAACACCCATATTATTTTTATGTCTAATAATGAAGTGGTAATTATGAGATACCCCACTTGTAAAGGTGCATATATATGCCCTTGTGTATCTCATGTATTTCCTTCAAAATATTTGAAAACTCTAGAGGTATATTTTAAATATTATCTTATATAACCAAGAGATTAGATAAGTGTTATGGTTCATATATGTTTGATTGATCCATTATTTATCGTAAAACTATGGATGGGTTATTTTTTAACATATGATTTAATGAAGAGTGAATTTATTATAAATAATTTTACTATATTAAAATGCAATCATATTCTTATTTACTTATATCCTTTAAAATTATGATATCAAGTGGATGAACATATGTAGAATGAGAAGGATGAGAATTATATCCATAATTTACTTAATAATTTTCTTTTTTATTTGATTTAATATTTTAAAAATTATCTTTGTACATTTTTTATATTTTCGTTGTCATTGGTTATTGTTTTAGCCTCTTGAACAGATGTGCCAATATCAATAACATTCTCATTAATAAGATCATGAATCTTGTGCTTGAACTTGAATCATCAATAAATTTAGATTATGGCTTAGAGATGTACACTTCCATTGGTGGTGTAAGATTTATGAGATTACATTTATAGATTTTTATAAACATTACATGATGAGGTCAAGACCACCTTGAAAATTGCCTATTTTGTGGCACTTTTAATTGAAGATTTTATGTTGGATGTGAGATAACATTAATTGTAACCTTATTTGGTTCATTATTATAATTTGGATTTATTTTAAAATTAAGATTTAAATTAAAAATATATTTTTAAGTATAATTAATTTTCTTATAATTAACTTGACCTCACACTCTTTGAATGTATAATATAACTCATCAAAATATTTGAACTTATTAAACATAAGTAGCTCTTAAAGTGGAGATATAAAACATTGAGTAAATATATCCTGTATATCATTATAAACCATTTAGTTTTTCATTTTTTATATAATATTCTTATATCTTAGAATATATTCACAAATTGTTTCACTAGACCCTTGTTTAAAATTATAAATTTGAGCATATGATATATTTTCACTAATTTTGATATATAAGTGTGTAAAAAAATGATTTCCTAAAGGTTCAAAAGCTTTTAATGATTGGAGATTAATATTATTGAACCATATAAGAGCATATTATTTTAGACTTATTAGAAATATCTTTGTCAATAATTAGTCATTATCTGCACAATCTAGAAAAGCTACATGGAATGTAGTATAATGTTCTTCAATATCACCTTTGACTTCATATAAAGGAAGATGAGGAGCCATAAATCGAACTAAAAATTTATTATATGAAATTATAGGTGATAAATGATTATGTAACAAGGAACACGAGTACATGGAATGGCTAACATGAGAATTAATTTACTTGATTTGAGATAATTTATCTTGTAGTCAAAGACTAGTATGCTAAAGAGTAGCACTTAAATCGGAAATTGGATAAGTGTAAGTATTATGAATAGGCATAGGCATAGATATATTTTGGATATAAAGTGATGATCTAAACCAAGTGATGTTTCAATAGGCATATAAATGGGAATAAATACAATAGTAAAAGTAACATCATTGGAAAAGATATCTTGGACATATTTATTTTGTTCATCTATAGTAACTTATAAGAATTAATAGACCTTATCTAAATCTTGATGATTATATTAAAAATGTTTTTATTTGTTAGTTGGAATAGGTTGTTCTTGAGTATTATGTTTTAAAATAAGAACCATGATGTAACTATCAACATGAAGTGAAGTACGTAATTGAAGATGCTTTAGAAATTTATATACAATGTATAACATATACTTCCTCGTGTTCCCAAGTCATCTATGAATTGACAAAATCTATTTTATCAAATCAATGACATGTATAATATATTATTTAATGTGTGATATGAAAGGAAAGATATTTGGACTTGTCAAACATAGATTCTATACTAAATTTACATTTAATCCATGTAAAAACATAGTGGACATGTTTAATAGTAAAATAAGATGTAACAATTGACTACATAATGATTTGATACATATACAATAAATAATTATTCATTGATCCCAATATGAATACAATCCAATATGAATTAATAAATACTAATGAATATGAATTTGATGCAATTAAAAATCAATATATGATGGTGTTGTAAGGAGGGTTTTGAATTATTACGTTTGATCTCAAATATAGTTTCTCTCTAATTGATTATTTTTAGTCCAACATTTTAGATTGAAAACATTTAAATAACTCAGTTTTATAAGGTATAATGAGATTAACTTCATTAGGTAATACACTACTCCCAGATGTACCACATATTAAATAGATAAAAGAGGCTTCTTATGATATAAAATTTGATCATAGTCATTTCTAAAGTACTATTAGGTATGTTAAAACTAAATTAAATGTTTATTATGTTAAAATGGATATGATTATTAGGTTAAATACCTCATGTTATGATGCATTTAAACATATCACCATGTATCCCTTCATGATAGTCAATAAGTAGTCTAAAAACTAGAACACAATTTATAAAAACAATAAAAAGGAAATATAAAATAAAGGAAAAAAATCAAAATATTTTTATGTGTATGGATCAAAAAAATCATCTTGAGGATGAAAGAAAGATCTTCATTTTTGTATTTATTGAAGGTGATAAGACAAACATCTTCATTTTTAGATTAAATCTAAGGTTAAGTTAAATCATTTTGTGTCAATTTTTTATTCAAGGAAGAAGGATTTTTTATTTAAATGTAAATAATTTAAACATATTCAATTAAATCCTAGGACCAAAATAAAGCAAACAGGAAATAATGTTCAAAATAAAATGAAGCTTCACCATATTATTTCTTTTTTAATTGAATAAACTTCATTGAATACCTATTAAACTATTAAAATGAAAATGTTGGAATATACAATTTTAATTTTATTATATAAAATTTATAGAATATAGAATATTGTAAAAATACTAAAGAGGACTACATATATTGAAATCTCGCTAGGAAAAATTAATTTTCACTTCACATGATGACTTTGTATGAAACCTTATATGCAACAAATTTTTATTAAGTCATGAATAATTGTATGAATTTAAATTATGACTAGACAAGTTTTAAAAGTGATGACAATTATTTTAAAACTACATATAATCTTAGTGATAACTACATAGCCCAAATGGGCCTAAGGCCAATGCAGTCATCCCTCCTAGGATGATTGTGTTATATGTGATTATGCAATTATATGACTATATCTATAATATTGATTGAAAATATAATCCTTTTAATTAAAATAAATAATATTAATATTTGTCTTATGAATATGAGAATGAAAAAAAATTGGAATTGGAAGAAATATTGATTTGTTGTTCACCATGTAATGATTTTGAAATAACATTACTAGGGGGTTCAAGGGAACTGATTGATGTGATTTATATGGGAATATTTGGATTATTTCCATGAACCAAATTTACAAGATTTTTAGGAGATCCATTTTTTGACATCTCAATTTGAAAAATTAATTGTTAAAGGTGGTGTACAGGGCCAAAATATCGCCTTGATCTACTTATTATGATCTTCTCCAGAATACCATAAACTCTAGGGACATGTCTAGCATGATAATATATATTGAATAGGGATAAAATATTCTATAATAGGATTATTTTTAAGTGAAATTAAAAATAGACCATGTAAAATAATGATGTCAAAAATAAATTTTGTGGAACAAAAAAAGATTATTTTTATGTCTACATTAAGAATTTTTGAAAAAAATGCCCTTTTAAAAAACTTAGTTTCATCTCTACAAATACAAATAAAAATGAAGGTTTACCAATTTATTTGATATAAAAAACTCCTTTATATATATAAAGTATATAAAAACCAAAAATTTTACAATTTAAAATAATTTTTGTACTTCTTTTTAATAATATTTCAAAGAATGTAGAAATTACATTAAAAAATAAATATCTAATTCACAGTAATAAAAACATTTAAATACTATCATGGGTGTAAACCTAACTATTTCAAATTAATAAAAAATTGTGAAACCAAACTAAAAATAATAATATTTATGTATCCTTAATTTTTAATCACATCATACTCAAACTACAATGCATATATATTGTTAATCATTTACATGTTTTAATCATGTATTTAAATAAATAATATTGACAATGAAATTTCAAAGTCAAGATAAAACTAGATTTTTTTTGAAATATATTCATGAAAGGATAATTTTTTTTATATATTTAATATAATATTGAGAAAATAAATGTTTTTTTTAACTAAAAATATCCCCACACAACCCCATAGAAAAGTGCATAGCTATATTATAACTCATAATTTATTGAAATGAGAATTGAACTTGTCCCAACTTTAAAACACTATACTAAATTTAAGGCTAATGTGTATCATACTTTTATATCTAAGAAATGTGATAGTATTCAACCAAAATCATCAAAATTATTATTGGTTCAACATAAAAGATTGACTAACTATCACTTCCACAACACTATTTGAAGGTGGAATTCTAAACTAAAAATAATCACCATTTTTACTTAGACCCTAATACCCTTGTCACAATCAATGTGAGCTCAAGTTTTAAGGTGAAGTCATTAACCCCAAATAAAAATACATATCACTAAGTACATCACAAACTTTATTGGTTTTAAATTCATTGAAACATGAATATTCAAAATTTTGAATTATCTTTATCTACCTTAAGTCTATCACATATATAAATAATCCAAAGAATACAAGTGTTAATCATATATATACACCTCTATCCATAAATTATTTTCCTAATAAGATTTCATCTCAAGAATTTAATCCAAAACATAATATATTTAAAATTAATATATTCACAAAGTGTACATAAGGCTAATAAAATTTCAAGTGAATTTCTAAGGGAAAAACTTCAAAATAATTTGATTATATTACTTTTATTTCATCATTTAAAAAAATTAAAATACTATTTTACCTATCATATAATGCATGGACATCATCCAGATAATTTTTGAGCTTTAAAGATAAAAATAAAAAGCATCATTGATAATGGTGAAACTATACTAGATAGATAAATTAAGCCACAACTTGATTAAAGAATAAATTATGTAATAAATTAACCTAATCATACTATGATATCATATCCTAAGAAATAATTTCTAAAAACTAAAAAAAAGCAGAAATAAAAGGTGCAAGAAGACATTTTAGAGAAAGAAATGTTACAAAAGGAAAAAGTAGACCAAGAAAGGTTAAAAGGGGAAAAAATTAGAAAATGAATACTTAAAAAGGGAACAAATAAATAAAGAAAGGTTTATAAAAGGAATAATTAGAGAATGAAAGGATACACATGGACAAATTAAAGAAACATTAAAAAAGATATAGTGATAATAATAATAATAATAATAATAATAATAATAATAATAATAATAATAATAATAATAATAATAATAATAATAATAATAATAATAATAAAATCATAAGGAAAACCATATTTTATACATTGACCATTATGATAATAAATAGGTTTTGTATAATAGTTTTGTATATGGAAAATATGATAATGATCAAGTTATTGATATTTATAATGGGGATAGACTAGATGATTCATCAGATGATACATATAACACTACACTTACTAATATTGACCATTATTATGGGAATCCCATGGAAGAAATTTATAATTACACAACCAATATATTGTTTATCCTTGTTATATATAACAAAATCTCTTTCACACATAATTTATTGCATACTTCCTCTATTATTATTTTTTTAATTACATGTCTTCATATGATACTAGTGCATATCCTTTATGAATTCTATTGAACATGCATGATCATATTCAATAAATATTTATTTTTCACATGAAAATGTTGATTATTGACCATTAGAGACATGTAGATCCTTATGTCTACATACAATATTGAGCTAAATTATGGCAATCCACACATGTAGTGAGGGCATGTTGCTCACTCTAACTTTCTCCACATAACAATGGTATCAAAACTAGTATAACTTATCTATTGACACATGATTATTTTTTATATCATTCCCAATATTTTATTATTATAACCATTTCCAATTACCCTAACTTTTGAAAGTGAAAATATTTCTAAAAATTGAAAATCACCAAGTAATAAAAAAATAGAAGAACTTTCAAATATTCAAATAACCCATTTTTTTGATAAACTATAAATGGAGATTTTTTAAAGTGGTAATTTACCTTAAATTAAAAAAAATAAAATCACAAACAAAACATGAAAAAACTATATAAGATAACCAAAATCCTCAACACGATTTTTTTCAAAATGTTGTTGATTAATAATAAATAAATAACTAACGAAACATTTGTTTAAATATAACAACCAAGAATGAAATTATTCACCAATAATATTTTTGGCCACTTCGCACTCAACATCCATGTTTTTTATCTCATGGGTGTTGTCAATATATATCATCTATATATAATTATTATTACATTCACCCTAACCTTTAAGTCTTTTACTTGTACTTAAACCTACGTGTTACTCTTTCTTTATCTAGGAGGATTCTTTAATTATATTTATGTTTGTATCATAGTTATTTATGGTTGTTCTACATATTTAGAAAACATGCTAGGGATTTTCCTTGATATTAAGATTTTCCTTTTCTAAGTGATTCATCCTTTCCTCCAACAAGGCCAACTTACTAGTTATATTTTTAATTTTAAACATCTCACATAAATGCTTGGTATGGTAATCTCAATGAAGGATCCCTATGATTTTATATTGTATTTGACTTATTATATATTTGAGTTCATATTAATCCTTCACTATCCACTTCATAGTATATTGTGAATAGAAACATAATTAATAATGGAATTAATATTTTCCTAAATTTATAATCAATGGTTTACAAATTTATCTTTTTAACATTTAAATATTCAATTTTTTTACTAAGTTAATCATAATTACAATATATTTCTTTATCATAGGGATTCTAGAAATTCTTTACAATCTTGTTTCTATTTGATACTAGAGTTATGTCTTAAACAAACAAATCTTGGGGTATTAATAAATCTATCATATTATTATAAAACAAGGTATTATACAATAGGTACTTCCTTAACCACACTAAACTTACACTTATTTTTAGTAGAGATATCTATATCGATAATATATATAGTAACAAATTTATGTTTTGGGGTATTTTTGTGCCTTCCTCTACCTTCAAATGTTTAGGTTTACCATAATTCCAAACCATAATATATTAAAAAATGTATCTTAGGTAGGACCTAAAGGATTTATATTTATCATGGAGGAATAATAAATAAATCAAGTCTTGATGTTAACAAAACAGATATTTATCATGTTCAACATCAATTACTAAATTTTATAGAGACTAATAACATAAAGAATGGTATGATTGGTAATTTATTTTTCCTAAACTAATTTGTAAGTGGAAATGGGTAGGATCATTGAATTTTTAATATATTTTCAATGGTTAAATACCTAATAACCTAATACAAAACTTCATAACAAGGCATATGATCAAATATCTCATATAGTCTCATTGAAATTCAATCAACATATCTTTACCTTTCAATGAAATATCCATGTATTCCTTATTATCTTGATTATATTTTTATAATTTCATTCCTTCTATGATCATGATATAACATAGGTTATACTATCCTAATAAACCATGAAAGAGACACGCCACATAGTTATATTTTGATGATTTATCAAGTTAAGTAGAAATATGAGGGACATAACCTTTACCTTTCTCCATGAAGTTGGTAATCCCTCCATGTTGTAAAATTATCTAGACTATAGATTTATTTCACATAACATCTAAATTCATATGATAAAATATCATATTATTGTCTCTCCATGTACTATATTTACTATACTAATATAATTTTGAGCTCATCTTATACCATTTATATGTTATTAGCCTAGATGATAAAGTACCATGTCAGCTAAAAATTTTCCAAATATATTGGTGGTGACATAATTAATTCCTAAATAACTTTTAAAATGTCACACACTTTATTTTCACTCACATTTTTGTTCTTTTTGTATGATTTAATGTATACCTTAGTTGTTCTTATACATATTTGACATCACTTTCATGAATTTTATAATTTCATTTTTCCACTATTTTTGGATGATTTATAGTTGGACTTGATTTCCATTTTGGATCTTTTGTATCACCTTAAATTTTTTCTCATAACATTTAATTTTCCTACTCCTATTTAGATGGTTTCAATTTAGACTACTTACATTGTGTATATTATGTAGTGAAGGTAATAAAATATATTCTTGTTTATTGGAAAATGATAAGATTGACACACATTTACCATAAATTAATTGAGCATAAAAACAAGTTAATAATCCACCATCCTCTCACACTTTAATTATATATTATAATTCAACCATTATTTTATTCTATTAGACATCTATAACAACATCAATATATGTTTAAAACCTACTAAATATCCTTCATAAACATGTTTAGACTATATAGTTGTTTTTCTTATACACATACCACTTACACTAAATATGATAAGTATTGCTAGTTTACACTAACTTTATAGTTGGTATTGACTTGATCCTAGTGTATATACTAAAATATTATTATATATAGCATATCATATTTTTACACTTGAAATACCATTTGTGGCTCTAAATTTTAGTTATAGACCTCCCTGTTGTTAAAAGAATAACATTATCCATCTAACTTACCCTAACAACTCATCTAATAGACTGATTCTATCAAGATTATGACCTAGATATCCAACACAATACAATAATATTTAATTATTATTTATATCCTTCATTTTCAATTACAAACCTTCACAATTATTCTACCCTTCATGATACTATGATTCATATAGGTACATTGGTGTTGACATTAGTGTCTAAATTGCTTTTTGTAGTGTATACACCTCAAAATAAAATAAACTTATAAATATTTTGAAACATATGGATTAGAATATTTTAATTACCTTACCCTTATCTAATATTTTTAAAACATGTGGTATAAATAAAATAAAATCTCAATCATGATTCATCTAGATAATACCAAGTAAACACTGATTAAATCTCACTCAATGAATTGAGAAAATGAGTTATACTTCATTATTATTCCCTAGTTTTATATCATTCATAGGAGTAGTAGTATTTTAGTTCTAAATTATTCAAATAAGAATCCATAATAAATATTTACTAAGTTACAAGCTACATCATTGCATTCCATTACATATATCATATTTCACTTTGTTCACACATAAACCAACACTTAAGGGAGAAATTCATATGTTTGAATCCCTCTTTAGATTATTGGATATGTAGGTAATGCTCATTGAAAAAGGGTCCTTGAGATTAGGTTGAATTCATGAGTCCACAACCCATTTTTGGAAGGTGACATAACCTAAGGTGAATAACTAGGGTTTGAGCTAGATAAAATCATATAGATATTATGCACATGATTCAAATACATCAACAAATTTTTTTTAAAAAAACCCTAATAGGTATAGGGATTTTCTTCCTAATACTAAAAATATTCCATATAGGAAAGACACATCAATCCATAGATGAAAGCATCAATATTAGTGTTCAAAAGTGAACAATAGCTTCTATGCCTCTAGAGGTAATATTTACAGAATATTATGGAGTGATATTAAGCATAAATTTTGCTACTTATACACCTATAAATAGCAAATATTATTGTGTAGCTGAAAACTAGATAATTATTGTCTCTTATTATCATTTTGATTTATAATTTCTATATTTGGTAATTTAATAGATTGAATATATAATGTTATATGAATTAATTTAGTTATCATGCTTTAGAATAGTTTAGATCATCCATTTTATTAAGATATTCTAACCCCTTAACAATTTTATATCTAAACATTAATCTCAATAGGGTTAAAATTTTGGTGATCCTGACTTATGTGTCTCTTTATGCAAATTCTAGCCTTCCCTATGGTTATTAGTCATCTAGGGTTTCAGAATATAGTATTTATTTATATATGATTTTCTCATATCATATTGGATTATTCCCTAGAATTCATGTCTCTATTTTATGACATTATAATCTCATTATTTATAACATTTTAAATGGATACAAATGAACCTCATCATCATCCTAATACTAAGGATGGTGATAAAGCCATCCTTCTAACCAATTCCATGTTATCACTAGTCCACTGGGTAAGGTAGCCCATCCTATGGTTTTAAAATAAGGTAATTAATATGTCATTCCTCAACCTCCTCCACATCCCATGTCCCCTCTAGATGGTGTGTGAATTCATATTTAATTCAAATTACCTTGGTTTTGTGCTTGTGAGTCCCTTTAAATTAGATAATCACTATGATCAATTCAATATAAGACTTATAAATGAAAAATAAATATTTTGTTTCAAATATCACATAAAGGTAAAACATTAACACAAATTTAAATTGTAAAAAATATGCTAGTGTTAATCATATCTTTATGTATTAACCTCTAAATTGTATAACTTATAGAACTAAACAAAAATATTAGAGGCCAAAATATAATACATCTAAAATTAGTAAATGAAAAAGTGAACAAAAGGATATTAAAATCTAAAGTGAAATACTAAGATAAATTATTACAACCAAATTGATCAAATTTCCTCCTATACATCCTCTTTTAATATCAAACTATTATTTTTCATATCATCAAATGAATGTGAATCATAAAAATTGTTGTTTTGACTTGAAGTGGAAGATGCAATGTCAAAAAGATAGTGTCAACCCTTTAACATATGTATCAATCAATAAACCCACTCACATTATGAATAAATATATTAAAGTGCATGCATAAAACAAACAAGTATGGGTTCCAAAGGATAATTTATAAAAAAACAATCACAAATGAAAAACCTAGAACAAGAAAAATTTCAAAAGTCAAGGATAGAGAAATATATGTTACAAATAGATCAATAAGTGAAATCATAAATTACATATTTTCCTAGTGTTAAAGTAAATATACATGATACTTTTTTAGTCCATGATAGGATTATTTTTTTGAAAATGATGAAAATACCCAAGAAAATCAAAATTTTGAGAAAGAAACTCATAAGTTCAAAGTGATGTATCACAATTTTAATAACAACCAAATAAGTTACATGTCTCATTACATAATTATTAAATTCATGAGTATGATCCTAACAATACAAAATATTGGTATGATATTGATGATACTGATTATACAAAATATGAATATAACACACATTATACGTTATCCATACATAAACATATCCTTAATGAGATTATTAGATTTTAATATCAGTTTTTACTTGTACATATATTCTTTGCTTATCTCCTAAATATTATAAATTAAAATATATATATATTAAAAATAATATAAAAACATATGATTCATAGGTAATTGAGTGTGATAATTTAATACATTAGATCCATGATACATGCACATGAAATTATTGTAACTTTCTTCTTCCCATATCACACTATGTTTGGGTCATCTTTATTCTACTTGGTTATGATCGATACATGTTATATTATTTTATGATCACTTTTATATTATAATGTTGATCTTGTATACTAACACTTTCACATGTTTATACTAATGATTATGTAGTATACCATGTACTTGATATGTTATTTTCATGCATGGTTTACTAACACATATATGTAGGGACTAATATTATATGCTATTATTAGTTTCTTGTACTTTATTCATTTAAAATATCACTTACTTGACTGTAATTATTGAGTGTTATTGTATTGCCTATGGAATAATATTATATGTTCCTTTATTACAATACCCCATGCCAAAATTTTCTTAATAGATATTTGAATATTTACTACCTTCGAGTGTGCATAATTTGAACATGCCCATTATTTACACTATCCTTAAACCCCATTTTGTGTGACATTGAGTGTTCTTGTGTATGTTATTGATTATTTATTTACCTTATATTAGTACTTTATAGATGTTTTTCTGATACATATCATGCATACTAGATATTTTTATGATCACATTCTATGGGCTTCATTGATATATATACTTATACATGCTATTCATATATGCTACATTATTCATACAGAGATAATATAGTTATCTTATCATTTCAAGGTAAGGTGAATACTATATTCCACTATCCTCAGCTAAAATGAGTGAATATTATTAGGTTAATTTCATAAAATCATGAATCTATACTTAAACATCTATCATAATTTAATACAATTCAAATGATTTACATTTTGGTCATATTCCTATACATTTAACACTATATTTTTATATAGATTAGGGAAAAAGTTATTCAAATTTTTCATAGATATTATACACAATATATAAAATAGGTTAAAATTTTTTATATACATAATATTGAGAAATATAATATGTTCATATGTCATGAATGTGTATGAAAAATCTAAATTACATATTTAAAACATTTTACCAAGAACCATCATTCTTACCAAGAAGCACCATTTTTAATAAAACCTTTATTTTAAGCATTTCATGTCTATAGAATTTGGGTTATTTTATTAGTGTGTTTTATATTTTATTCCTTTTATAGACTTAATATACATTTTTCAATTGGATTTGGTTATACCACTTACCTTTGATATATTATACTTCCACTTAAATTTTACAACTATGATTCAATGATCTGAATAGAAATGTCACAATTCATTATTGAACTATATTGGGGGCATAACTACCCTTAAAATTTTCCTCTTAAAATATAAAAATATCAATTTTGAGCATCACTCATATACAATGTTTCATAAGTAAGCATATTTACCAAATAAAAGTATCAATTGGAAACATGGTTGCATCAACACACAAGTCTACTCCTTATTTGATCTATTTAATATTCAGCCATTTTAATTGTTTATATTTCACATTAGAGATATTGATATATAATTTAAAATTATTCTTGTTATAGGTCACATATTATTATAAAATTCACCAAATCTCGAGCAAAGGCAAGGTTTGTTGTATTCACAAAGGTAAGAGTTTCATTCCTTTAACCTTGTAATTTCATCCTTATGCATTACTAGAACAATTTTTTTTTTG
>JARHVA010004913.1:345000-510000 GCA_037957365.1 Torreya grandis | reverse complement strand
TCTTTCATTTGATTTCACTTTCTCAACATATTTATGCTATCACAACTAGTAGACATAATGTCTTGACATAAATTTTGTATTTTTTTATATCCATCCCAAACTTTTATTATCAAAATAATTTCCATTTAAACTAAATTTTTAAGATCCCAAAAATTCAAAAAATATAAAAACATCAAGTAATCAAAAATACAAAAACATTAAAAATTTGAAATAGTCAATATTTTTTATAGCAAGTAAAAAATGTTTTGGGAATATGACCTTGTTTTATACAATAAAAAACCAAAATACATGCATCAAATAAAAATGAAAAAAACATATAGGCTAACAAAAATCCTCAACATGAAAGCTTTCAAAACATTTTTAATTAACAACAAATAAAAAACTAAAAAAATATCTACAATAATTTAACAATAAAGAAGGAAACTATTCTCCAATAATAAATTTGACCACTTACCCCACATCAACCATGTTTTTTTTGAAATTATCCCTTTTTTCAAGATATATCATCACCATCTCATTCTTGTTGATTTTGTTCTAAACTTTCATCCTTTTATTTTTTCTTAAACCTACATGGCCATCATTATTTATCTAGAAAGATTATTTAAGTACATTTATTTCTATAACAAAGCTCTTGATGGTGTATATACTTACTTAAATAAGATTTTGAATATATTCTTTGATATCATGTTTCTACTTTTCAAAGCACATTACCCTTTCCTCCAGTACGAACACCTTACTAGATATATTATTTAGTACATCTTCCCTAAATGATTGATATGATAGATTCATTTAAGGACTAATCCATTGATTTGATATTGGATTTTTATTGATTCTATCCTTCACTTTATCATTATTTATCATTATACACTTCATTTTAACTTTATGAATATCAACATCATTAACCAAATATTTAATATTTTCCTTAAATTTATCGTTAACAGATTCAAAAATTATATTTTTACAATTTAGATCTTCAGTGTATTTCATACCATCATGATCATCAAAATACATTTCCTTTTCATAGGGATTCTAGCCTTATAATTATGAACTATCATGTCTCTCTTTGATACTATAGTTATGGATTATAGTAATAAAGTTTGGGTTATCAATAGAAATATCATCCTAATCTAAAATAAGGTAAGTAAAGAGATGATTTCTTTACCTAACTATAATTATTGTATTGCTATGAGGGATATCCATATCTATAATATGGATAATAATATATTTATGTCTCTTTGGGTTCTTATCCCATCCTCTCCGTTAAAAGTCTATAGGTTTATTATAATTATCACCCTTACTAGTTTTAACAACACATATTTCTAGTTATGCCCTAACGGAGGAATAAAATATATGTCAATTGGGGATGTAGAGGAATTATATAATTCTCATGTTTAACATTGATAACTAAAATTTATAGACATAATAATAAAAATAATTATATGTTGATTAATTTATTATGCTTAAAATTATAAATAAATGTAGAGTGGTAGGGTAATTCCACTCTAAATCTCACTTATACAGTTACATACCTCATAAATAGATGCAAAAATTCATTCCAAATTGTTGGAATTGGATTTTTTAGATAGACTCCTTGAAATTCAATCAGCATCACTTTGCCTTTCAAGTAAATATCCATGCCTTCCTTCTTATCCTTCTTAGATTTTTAGAATTCCAACCCCTTTACACTCATGTTGGTAACTATTAGGATAAATATAGGGGTGATTACTTCACCATTAATAATTAAATTTTAATTAGTAATGTTTTATTACTCATATTATGTAGGTTATATTATTAATTTATTTAGAAGATTATACATATCTTTCAAATAAGGAATATGAGGGTTATATTTGTTAATTTTTTTGATGAAGTTGTTAAGCCATCCTTATTTCTAAATTATCTATATAATCACTTTATTTATAATAAAATATACATTCATAGCCTTCAATATGAAGTGATCTCCTACTATTTTGAAATAGTTTCCAAAACCCCAATGATAGCACCTATAGAAGATATGATTGAATTCATTTATTTTGGTTATTTTGATACCCATCTTAACACTCCATGTAAATATTCCCCTCATGATACACATGGTCTAATATCTAGTAAAGGGAACCCAAAAAACTAAAGTTTTCTGAAGGGTTTCACATTTAATAAGAGTGTGATCGATGAGGCCATTTTCTTGATTGGAATGAATGGGATTCTTCATGAAAGGATTATTATTATCATTACTAGTATAAATTTAAAAGGTTCTGAAATTATTATATAAAGTGTTAAACAATTTTTATTTTTTCACCCTAATGCATGAAACCTTACAACAACTACCATTTTTAATGTTAAAGCAATCCATAAAGGTCAAATCTCCCATACAAATGGGATACTTAGTTGTATTAATGCATTTCATGGAAATAATTTAAAGGATAAAGGAAGGATTATATATGAAATGGGATAGGACAACCATCAAATATCATATATTAAAATATTTATAATTGGAGAAGGTTAATAAAAGAGAATACAATGATACTCTATGATTAATTATGTGACCAATGGATTGATGAGCTAAGGAAGAGGAGTACCTACTACACAATATAAAAGGAAAGTGATCAAAATACTTTAGACAAATATTTAAATGAAGTGTCTCTAATTATATATATGTTTTATAATTAATCTACCATTTTAGACAAGTAATGTAAGAGGAAGGGTTATTAACATATAAAAATGGGTAAGGAGCCACAATATGAAAACGGGGCCCTAGGATACCTAAAATGGTAAGATGTCATATTTAAAAATCCTTATAGACACACTAAATATAAGTCTATAAAAATATTTTAAAACTATATATACATTCACTATAAATAGATTACGTAGCTTATATTTATTAAATGATAAAGATATGGTTAGAATATACTTACCTTGATTAAGACCTATTAAGACTTAATCCCCCCTTGGACAAAGGTATTTTTAAAGATATTTTTATGGTTATAAGAGAATCAAAAGTTGAATTAATATCTACGATAAAATGACTCCTCCTAATGCATCCAAGTCTCCACAAAATAATTTTTACATCAAAACAAGATCATAAACATTGAATATTTTAATTGTAGATATATAGTACAAGTGTGAGTAATAGAAATGGAAATTAATATCATTATTTATTATAATTAAAGGGTAAATTTTATTTATAATGGTCAACTATTTTATAACATCCATAATGTTAAGAATATTTCACAGTCTAACTTTATTTAACTTGAAATAAGTTGACTAACCTCAAACTATGTTGGTTAGGAAAATATAGTTGTGAACATTACAATAACATGTTCATAACTTCATTTATCAAGTCAATTTAGTAGGTAAGGGATATGTTTTAAACAAAACTACATCAAAACAAAGCAATTTAGTAAGAAATATATGGCATGATATAGATACAGGGTGTAATATGGAAGGAGATAACTTATGGGATAATGTTTGATAAAGATATAATTAATATAAGAATGATAAATAGGAAATAATATCTATCTCAAATCAAAAGATTAATTCCAACCCATTTATGAATTCACCATTTAAGGTGTTCACTCAGGGAGATTGAAAATTGATAGGCTATTTCAAGACAAATAATTTGTAAATGATAAAATTGAAAAATATTATGTGTATACATATGGCCCACCTATATCTCATCACATGTTCCAATAGTTTAACATGGCATGCTCCTTTAGGAAGGATTATAACAACATAATAACTTAATTAGATAAAATGAAATACTAAAATAAATGTGGAAAGTAAGTGAATAAATTAAATTACCATATACATGCCTTGAGTTACCTTTATCATATAATGGTTCCATTCCAAAATCATATGTTTAATCATGGAGGTCATAAGAACTACATTGGATAAGCCTCAATGGATATAATGCTAGAGAGTAAATAAAATAAAAATTTTAAGGACAAAGTAAATAGAAAACTCTCTAAACTAAATAATCCACTTATAAAATTGGTAATATAGGACGATAAAGGCTAGATTAGGACCAAAATACCAATGAAAATGGAAAATTAGGTAATTTAAAATCCAGGGCTACTAATAACAAAAAGACACAAAAATGCTTCCAAATTAGGATAAGTTACAATGTAAACATTAAATAAAGACCAAAAAATAAAATAATTATATAAAAATAAATATAATATAGGTATAAATCCATAATCAAACAAAAATGCAAAAAAAATAAATTATTAATGCTAACAATGCCTATGAGAGTGGAGTAACAATACATACTCAATAAAAGATGTAAAAATGATGAAACTAAGATAAATTGGACCAAATGGACTCAAATAGGGTGTGAATAAAAAATAAATTTTATAAGACCTAACTAAGGTAAATCCAATAAATACAAGGCACTAACAAAGAGCTTATCTCATAACAACTCAAATATGTAGCTTATATTCTAATGATTGATAAATGAAAATTGCCATATTATAACCTTATCTAAGATAGATGGAGAATGGAAAATTTAGAGAGGGGAAATATATTTTGAAACAATACATACCTACCAAGTGGTTAACTTAAATAGGTGGTGGAGTAAAGATGATGGAACCAAGGTGAAAACCTAATATTTATTAGAAACAAGATAATCAAATCAAGTTGAAAAGACTAAGAGACATTTAAAAAAATGGGATTAAGAGAACCCTATCTAGAAACATGAGTTATATATATATATATATATATATATATATATATATATATATATATATATATATATATATATATATATATATAAAATTAAGAGTATATATAATACCGTGAATGATATTAAGCATGAAATGTAAAATGTAACTACCTTCAAATACGTGTTCATTATTCCTCGAGATCCCTTTCAAATTCGTTTGTCTACTATGAAGATTAGGTATTTTTGTGATAAATTAGGTGTCACTAGATGGATTAAAATAATGAGACCTAATATCCCATTATAATATCTTAGTGTACCCAAAAATACCTTAGTTCTATCATGAGGATGACTTTAGAGTTTAATATTTGAATAAAATTGGAGATGTGATAAATAAAGTTCATGTATTCTAGTGTGAAATCACTTTTAAGGTTCCTTTATGACTTTTTAATTATTTCATTTCTCTTGAATAATATGTATTTTAACTCTTTTTTTTTCTAATTTATTATTCCACGTCCATATGGATTCAAAAAACCAAACATGGGTCTTAAATATGACTATCACAAGAAATCTTATACTAGGTATCTATATAAGGGAACCAAAATACCATGGTGGCTAAGACCCATATAATTATACATTAGATAAGAGTGTTATATTGAAATTTGACTTAGTGTTCCTATAGTGATGATTAAATATATGGAATGGTGGAAGTGAACATAAAACAATTGGGTCATCCCAAGCATAAAATATATGTAGATGAAGTTAAAATGGCATGCAGGTATGAACCATCATCATAATAAAAAGTATGTGTAAATGAATTCATATGGATATACTAGTATAGTTTTTTCATACATGAATATAATTGATTATAAGTATATAAAAACATTACTCTATACTATTGCCTTATCTTTCATATAAGAAGCCTAATTAAGATAGGGAGTAAAGGAAATCTATAAAAATACTAAAATTATGGATATTTATGAGGAAGAACTTGTAAAAGTTAAGGTGTTAAAAAAAAATCATAAATGAATAAATAGTTTGCATGAAAAAATAAGAGATCAAATGACCAATGATAGGATTAAGGATTATCTATAAGAAAACCTAGAGGTGCATAACAATATGCTGTTGGTGTTATGTTTCACAAAAGATATTCTAAGTAAAACCTACAATAAAATCCATAATATATTTATAAGACTAACTAAAATCATTAAAATTTTACTCTAGTATAAATGTAAAATATAAATACATAATGCAAAAATGAGGAACTTATAACTAGGCAAATTACTTCATCAAAAACTAAGCATTTGTTAATTCTTTGAATATATGTACTTCTTTGGTTTGTGATCTATATGTATTAAATCTTATAATGTATTTGACTATGTATGGTCCCCACCATTTTTGGGTGTACTTTTCCTATTAAATATGGGTGTAATATGGTATATGCACCAAGTATCCGAAATTACAAGTATGAAATTTGACTATTTTACTATGTTGTTTAGCTATGTGAACTTTGTATTTAAAATTATGTTGTAAAGTACTTGTACATCACTCATCAAGTATATCTAAATGTTGAATATAATATTCATGAATATATTCATAGAGGATGATTCTAGGAAGAGATATGTGCAATGAATCTAACTTAAATTCTAAAGGTAAGACAACTTCAAAGATGCAAACTAAAGAGAAATGAGTTACCCCAATGGTGTTATAAATTCTAGTAAGATAAGCCCAAAATGAGGGTAAAAAAATGAGATGTAATTCAAAAAGAAAACCCCTAATATTTTATTGATTTTTATTTTAGTATCTTGAAATTAAAAATTTGTTTAGGTTTATAAAGTGTGTAAAATTTATATGTAATGTCTATTTTTGCACATAATTTTTATTATACTTATTTTTAAAATTCCTACCATTTTCAAATATGATGTTCTGAGGAATTAAAAAAAATGATTTGATTAGGAATTAACTTAGGGATAGTGATATAACATTTAAAAGGGGCATAACTTTGACATACTTGATAAATTATTCAATGGTAGTAATGATGAAGACATGGCCATCTAAGGATATAGTATTTTTCTAATGAGATATAATCCCCACATAGATAAATGCCAAGCTGACTCCAAGGTTTGATTCTTAGCTAGAGGAGAGTGAATTAAGTAATTATTAATATTATAAGGATTACTATTTTTAGGGAATGTTATGGTGAATAAAATGAGGGGTTTATGGTGTGTAATACCTAGGTTGTTAACGGGTTTGAGTATAGTAACTCAAGGTATAAGTTATAAAATATATACAATCACTAATTTGTGAAATAAATGATCTAAATTGATATTTATAATATCAATAAAGGAGACAAATTGTTACATATCTAGAAAAATATCTAAGAAGAAGGATCCAAAGGCTAAAATATGGTACAAGAGCTGGTCTAAGTGTCATAAATAGGATCTAGGTGTCAAGAACTCTCTTGTATAATATCACCCTACTTGAGATACTATCATTGTGGCACTAGTGTCCACTTATGGAACTATTTTCCTATGTTAAATAAATATTTTTATCTTATGAGAGCACGTGTGTTTGGGTCTACCATAAATGTTCTTGTGTGGACAAACCCTTATTCATTGTATGTGACCTATAATGGTTGATTTTGTATACAAACCCTAGACCTACATGTGATCATAGAATTTGAGTTGGCATAAGTTGTAAATGTGTGGTGTTATTTGGATAAGATAGACATACTTAACACCCAATTGTGATGAGAGTTACATACATACCAATACTTTGAGGAGGGATCAATCCTAATTTAATTCTCCCCACCTATATCATGGTGCAAGTGTAAGTGAACCTAGTATGAATGTTTATTTTAGTGATTTGAGTGAGGCTTGAGACTATAAATCTATGTATTATAATATTATTAGGGTTATATATGAATGTATTTAGTTAGGTTGAATATGAGTTTATAACATTTATTATACATAACTTGTTAGGAGTTTCTTTGTCTATATTTGCATCTGATTTCCATCTAATGGATAAATGGATAATGGTCATGTATATATACAAATCTAGTTCTTGTTCATAGTTTTAAATAGATCTAGGTTGATCCTAGTTTCCTTAAGAGTTGAAAATATAATTTTTGGATCTCAAAAGATGGAAAAGCACAACAAAAACCAAATGGCAAGAACATTGTGGCACTACTATCCACTAATGGTGATAGTGTCAATGTGGTATAACCTAAGGCAATAGTAGCCTAGATACCTAAGGAAGGGTGTGGGACTAATTTTGAGATGTATAGCGATGTGTATGGATAAAAAAAAGTCTATATAAGTGTCTAAATATTGATTAAGATAGTATTAGGTATAAATTAGGGATGGGTTCTCTCAAGTAACACTCTTAAAACTCAAGTTTCATTTTTATATGATTAAATTCACTCCTTTTATGTTAAAAATGTATCTAAGTGAGATGAATAAGATAAAGGAAAAATAAGTGTACTTAGACCTACATGTGAGGTAAATTCCATAAATTTGGATATGATTTTGTGAATCATGCTCCATTACATGTCTTGAAAATGAAACATGCAAATATCAGTCCTTATTTAAGAGATATCAAAAGCAAAAACAAAATTGAGTAAAGAGAGAATAAATAATAAAGTAGTGAATACACCTCACTAGGTACATTAACCAATGCATAAATATTGTGACATCATATGTGTGCATGTAGATAGTGATCAATCAGTGACTATCTCGAATTGAGATGATGGATCTATTATTCCCCATGTATGAGTGGGTTAAGGACTCAATTTAGTCTTTACACCATCATTTCCTACCCTTCTTTGGTGGACATGACTTTTAAAACACTTGTATTGGACTAATATCTTATCTAAACCTCTTATACAGGTTGTTTAAAAATTCAAGTGGAATATGAATTCATCATTGCCTATCCATGTGTAGTAAATGCATCTATAAATGGATTGTGTAATCTAATTCAAGTTTTATGATTTTAATAAAAATTGTATATAATGATGCTACAACCACATGAGAACTATGGAATGAAAATCAACCTAAGTCCTCCTTAGGCACTTGGGTAGGTATGTTAGGGATTATGTTCTAATGCCATCTACTATAGATGGATCAAGAATAAATCTAGTGTATTACTTGGAACATGGTGTATAGTGTTTATAATGTAGAGAATGACAAGGAGTTTTCAATTCCATTTGATCAATTGGTGTATAAGTTAGAATATAATAATAATGTGTTATGTACATGACCCTAAATGTGATATCTGAGCATATGGATTCTAGATTGATCTTTAGTAATCTAAATCTAAGTATGTAAAATGGAAACATGAGTGCTCATGCCATACATGAGTCCCCCAATGTGAGCAAACCAATATGACTTTGTGTAAAACTAAGAAAAATTGATCAAACATTGATAATCTATAACTAAATCTATGCAACCATAGACTTTAACTATTGTGCTTTCTATAAAATTTGTAGTTTTATGCTTCTAGGGATAATAGACAATAGTTCCATATCTTAGATAGTAGTGGTGTGTCCCTAGTGTCCACATTTGGTGTTAGTGTCTAGCTATGTTATTTTTATACCAAAATGACTCTGATCTTTATTTGACTATTTTTCACTCTTTTTTTTATGAAATTTAGTTTTGTATTCTATGTCTACATGTTGAAAACTATACTATTATTGTGTTTTGATGGCCTAATCTCAATGGAAAACCTATATGAATGCCCCCTCTTTTGATGGGATTTGTTGAACCTATGTAAGAAATATCTTGAAAAGAAAAATCTCTATAATATGTGTTAGAATGAGCATACATGATATATCTATAATAAACCAATATAATTTATAAACATGACATCATAATGTAAAATAATATGAGCATAAGTTCTTAATGTATGATGTATGTTAGATATAACACTCACAAGGATGTAAAAATAGATATAATGGCATAATCATGTTTATGAACAATGAGTATGAGTAATAAACTAAGTAACTACCTAGGGGGATGTGGCATGATGTCCATCATGACACCCATGGAGGAAGGGGTGATGCATGAGGTCCCTCATACCATCTAAAACTAGAGTGTGTAATAAAAAAGAGATAAGTGTCATGGTATAGATGTATAGATGACAACATGCATGCAAAACACATGAGGTACACAACATAGGCCAAAGGGGTATAATTCAAGGGACATGGGAACATGTCATTAAATATAAGAAATAAAATATAGTTCAGGACATGTTCAAATGTTTGCATGTACAAAAAATAAAAAAAGGTTGTCTTATATCCACATGGAAGGACATGGTCAAATGATTGCATACATAATCAGTAATTAACACACAAGGACATAGGCACATGCCCAAATCATACATAAAATGAAATGAAAAATGTCATATTCAAATTACCTAGAATAGATGTGGAATCATGGAGACAAATTCAAGTCTAAAATAATAATGCTAGCATTGAATGCATGAAAATGTGTTACAAATCTGTATAAGAGCCATGATGTACATAAACTAAGTCTAAACTATTAGTTTTTCATAATAAATATGAGTATTGTATGTTGATCACTATCAAGATATAGCAATGCTAAATTTTTGATATAGAGATTAGAAATATATAACCTAGAAATTGGAACTTTGTATAGGATGCCCCCAAATGGGTGCATGTATCAAATGACTAAGTCATGTATCTTGGTGCATACCCCTAGTGGGTTGATAGTAGAAAATTTAGATCTATTTGATGGGCATAGGTCCTATAATAATCTATGAACACTTGAAAAGAAAAAGTGGAGTATGTATGTGTGATAAAACCAATTATACTATGATATCTAGTATATGTAGTACCTATAAATTATAAGAAAATGTAAACATGTAAATGCATAAAATCTATAATTTATATTTTGTAAGTAAATATTTGAATATTTTCATGTTTTTTGACATATTATATTATTTTTTTGATTTATAGATATAATTTATGTACAATCAACATGAACATGAAATTATATACAAGGAGGAAAAAATAAAGGAAGTTATGTACAAGAAGGGAAGGACATACTAACCAATGAGACTTACTATCAAGGTGTCCTATATCAAACAAAAGAATAATGATCATGTGTGCTTTTTGAAAAATTATATGTGTTATAGGAATTGACTATGATAAGTGATCTATATTTAATATTGCCTATGGAGGCTAAAAATCTGAGTAGCTAATTAAAATGGATTATGAATTGTACTATGAACTTGTGAAGCTAGTTGAACTAGCCTATGACCTATGTTATGAACTTGTGAATTTGACTAAACTAGCCTATGAATTATATGGTTCTTAAGGATCCATATGATATAATATGATGTAGCTGATATGGATGCTCTATGCATAAAATGTTAGGAACTCAATAACACTAATATTAGACTAAAAGGAGTAGAGAGAGACTCTCTAGTCTATAACATGTCTCTGATACAAAGGTATTTATAACAAGATTATATGTGGGAGAGAATGCATAAATGGTAATAATGTATAATTAGACTTCACTTACAATGGCATCTCAACTAAAATCTATGGGGTACTAATAGAAACTAGACTTACATATTTAACAAGTGACTGATATGTAACTTACTACAGGATAGGTAAAGGATAATCATATGGAAGTCCCTCAACTATAACCATGTTATTAGCATGTAAATACTTGAGGCATTTATTTTATGTGGATAGAATGGTTGAGATCTATTTTATCCATGGATTACCTAATAACATGTCAAAATTTCTTGTACTAGGTACAACTAAGAACCTAGTGGCCACATGTGTTAGCCATACATATGATGGGAGTAAAATCTCCCTAATTGAGATATAAACTTGGCCAATATAACCTTAAATAACTCTAACAATATCATAAATGTATTGCTATGAATAAACAAAATATTTTATAAGAGTAATGGTACACATGTTGTCACTTGATCCATTCTCAACCATGACACTCTGAATAAGATGATGATCAACATAGACTCGTATAAAGAGTGCATATAAATTTGAATAATAATTGATAATATCCTACTCAAAAAAAGTGATGAGAGGTCTAACTTGAAATTTAGTATGATATGCCCCAATGATATTACGTATGGGGTGAGTATTCTTTATAGTAGTATGATAGGATGCTAGTGGTGGATGAGCCTAATATGTGTAGTGAAAACATGTTGTGCTTCATGACTTATTAGTTGTGTGTTTTATAAATAACTTTGAAAATATTTTAAATAACTTAGCTTTTATTGGTTGAAATTTAGGTGCCCCTTTAGTTTTAATCACATCAATTATGTTGGCCTCTATCAATTAATGTACCTTAAGTCTCAAATTGATGCATCTATTTATAATATGGCATGGTTCCCTATGTAGGCATAAAATTTATTGGAACCATAATTATTCACAAATAATCCTATTTGATGAGATGGAGAGATATGCCATTGCATTCAAAGAGATTATTTAAAACATGTGATGTTGATTTTGGAAGATTTGTGAAAACTCTCTCTAGAAAAGATAATAAAACTAAGTGAGGAGGTGGTTCTAAAGCTAGATGAAATATGACCTTTTGATCATTCTTGTTTTGATTCGGTTTTGCCTTTTATGGAGGCTTATTAAAACTCATTAGTTAAATATGATCCAGTTGTGTAGTTTAATTTTACTGTAGATAAATGATTTACTTCTCTTTCTTTCACTATGTGGCATAAATCAATGAATGTTGGGAACTTCTTTAATAATATATCCCCATGTAATTCTAGTAGTATACTTTGTTTGAATATGTCTTGGAGTTATATTTTTTCCACAATGATAGTCATCTTTGCTAATATAGTTTTATATAAAAATACATATTATTCTATAGGATCATTGTATTTTTAATTAAGTTGAGTTACTTGAGCATATGAAACCTTATCACTTATGTTGATTCAAAATTATTCTAATAATGTATCTTCCAATGGATTAAATTATGTGATGGACTAATTTGGAAGATCATAAAATCATTATAAGGCATATCCTTTTAGACTATGTGTGAACAACTTAGTAAGGATACAATAATTGGACATATATTCTAAACATGCTACATGGAAAAATCATAGATGATGGTTTAGGTCACCATTAACATCACCAAAAGTAATCTTAGGTGCCATAAATCTAGATCACAAAGGGGTTTCAACTATGTGTTGTGCCAAAGGTGTATGTAAAAGAACATGAGAATACATGGCATGTGATGGCCTAGTAGCATCATACTAAAGATGTAATACATTATCTTATATATCATCATTATCATGTTTAATGAATTATAAATATATTGAGGAGTAAATATCCATACAAGGTGTTACCATTGTTAATGGATTTTGAGTTTGAAAAAGTTGTGTATTCTAAGTTTCCCTCAAAATAGGTGTAATAATATTGCTATCTACGAGAGTGGACTACTAACCATTGTTTGATTTATAAAGTTACTCATGGATAATATATATAAGGTCATCTTATATATCTAAATGTTTAAAAATTAAATCTTGCATATGTCTCTTATTAGTTTCATCAAATCAATTTTCAAATTCTACCATTGTAGGTTAGGAAGCATGAAATAAATAGTTTTATATGTTGAATATTTAAATCAATTTAATCTATGAAAGATTAAAATAATTAAATACTAAAATAAAAATGATATCTTTGAACTAATATCTAAGGATAAAAAACAAAATTATACAACCCCTAAGAGTATAAAACACTAGGGTTTTAGCAGTGTTCAAAGTAATTTAGGTTCACCAAATGAATTAAATTTTAAGGGTTTATGGTGTGCAAGCCATAAGTTGTTAAAGGGTTTGAGTAGAATAAATCAGGATATACAATATACAATAAATATAGCCAATGACTTATGAAAGAACTGAGTTAAGCTGATATTTCTAATAATAGAAATTAAGGAGACAAATGAATGCTTACTTTCAAATTACCTTAAATGAAGGATCTAAAGGCTAAAAATTGGTATAGGATATGGTCTAAGTATCAAAAATAGGATCTGCATGTCAAAAATCCTCTTAAGTAATAGTACCCTACCCTAGAGAGTAGTGTAATGGCACTAGTGTCTACTTATCTCACTAGTGTCTTTTGTGCATGAATGTTCCAAGTTTTTGAGAAAAATTATGTCTAAGTCTACCGAGTATGTTCATGTGTAAATAAACCCTAATTCAATGTTTATGACATATTATGGTTGATTTTATATAAAAACCCTAGACTTGATGTGACTAGGGCATTTTAATTGGTACAAGTGGTAAAATTTTGGTATTATTTGGATAGATTGGGCATCTTCAGCTTCTTGGTGTGATGAAATTTGCCTAAATTCCTATAATCTAAGGAGGCATTAAACCTAATGTAGTTATCCCCACATAAGTGTTAGTCCAAGTTCAAGTTAAGCTAGTATTATTTCTAGTTTGAATTATTTGAGTGGAGCTTGAGACCATAAATTTTTGTATTCTAATCTTAGGATGGTTGTTGATTACTATATGCATAATTAGGGTAGAATAGGGATTGATAACCTTGATTGTGCACAACTTGTTCTAAGCTTATTTTTATGTATTTGCATTTAATTTCCATCTAGTGTATAAATGTCTAAATTCATGTATACAAACTAATTACGTGCTTACACATGGTTTGAAATAGTTCTAGGATGACCATAGGTGTATTACAAATTCAAAACATATCCATTGGTGAAAAAATAGGGAAAATGACATTAATGCCCAAATAGGACAAAAACATTGTGGCACTAGTGTCCACTTATGGTGTTAGTGTCCAAGTGGTAGAACTTGAGGCATTAGGTTCCTAAAAGTCTAAGATTTTGAGACTAATTTTTAGATGTATAAGCATGTGTGTGGCCCATATGAAATCTAGATAAGTGTCTAAATAGGCCATAATATATGTCTAAAGATAATATTGGGATGGGTGGTATCAAGTAACACTCATGGCACTCAAGTGTCACTTTTATAGGATCAAATATAGAATAATTTTTAAGCATAGGCCATAAATATTCTATGCATAATCATTTTGGATTGTAGTGTTTTCACTACAACAACCACCACAAATGCCCCCCATGTTTTTGATGAATGAGAAAATTAACTTCGTGTTGAATAACACCATATATTAAGATACCGTAGACATTAGAGTAAAAAATGATGTCATCATTTAGAAAATATTTGAAAGATTTATTTTAAAGTCAAGTATTTTCATGAGAGTAAGACTCTAATCGATGGGTATGATGCTCAATACATTTGATGATGTATATGTACTAGGGGAATTGTACATAAGTAATGGCATTGATGTGGAGGATAATATAATAATACTTAGATTGCATACTATAACATGAATTCCTAATTTGAATGAGAAATCTTAAATCTTGAATTTATTGATGAGATTTAAAATGAGAGGTGAATGAAGCAATAAAATCAACTATATTATTTATTTATCATGGGATTGCTTAGATAGTAAAGGATGATTTTTTTTAGAAAGAGTAGAGGTAGTTTGGTAACATTAGATAATGTTTTTACTTTTCAATTGATATTTACCACTGATTGATGACATATAAGTTATGACTCTATTAAATCCTATATGTATGGGATGTTTAATTCAATATCTACTTACATACCTAGGACTAGAGCTTCATATTTAGTCATGTTATTCAAGACATAAATGTTAAATAATAAAATCTAAAGAAATGATTACTACATGAGGGTATAATAAGATGTATCATATACGATCCACTTGAGGGCATTTAGATCCATTAAAATGAAGTTTTCAAATATATTTGAGGAAGTTTATTGTAACTTTTGGTATTTATTTGATTATAACTTTTGTCCTAGGTTTGGAAAATTAAATTTTAGGATATTAGGTGCTTTGTACCTTGACATCCATGGTGAAAATTATAAAATAAATAATAATATAAATATCTTGGTTAAAACCTATGGATTCCTAAATATGTATCACAGCTACCCACAATGTTCAAGATTTTAGAATTCCAACAATCTGACACATGAGTTGCATGTTTTGATGATCTTGTTATTTATTGTTGAAATAGAAGTAGAGCAAATGGAGTGTTTCACAATATTTATAATGTTTGGTGGTTGGGACCCACCATGTCAAAATATTGTTTATGCAAAATATGAAACATGATATGCTAAGAATGGTTAATTATGATAAATAAATAATCTAAGATGTATATTTACAAAAATTAAGCTAGATCGATATGCTTAAAAAAACCAAAATGAAAGGTAAAGTAGAGAAGAGATGTTATTGATATTCATTCCAAATATCATGACAAATTTCAAATATCATCTAGGCATGAACTCAACCAATCTATGACATTAAATATCATAATCTCATATCATATCAAAAATTAGATAAACATCTAAGGATGGTGTGAAATAATAAAAATAAGAATGAAGTCCACTTTAAAGATCTACCCCTGCAAGCAAACAACATAAGCCCAATTGTAAGAAGATTAAGAAAATGAAATGAACCTAAATACTTATAATTAACCTAGCATTGGCACAAGTTAAAAACTTTGCATTTAAATCTACACATGAGGAATTCAGAAGAACCATTCAAATCTAGAATTCTAAACAAATAAGTGAGAGAGAAGATATGATAATAAAGACATAAACAAATTTAGAAAAACTTTGCAAAATTACTTGCTTATATTAATTTCTCTAAAGTTACAATTAGCTCCTAGATTTAGTAACTCTACCCTTTTTACAAATTACAATGCTCCTTTTATAAAATACAAGGAATCATGTTGGTTAGTTATATCCAATTACAAAAGCACAAGTGCTAAGATAGATGTTTATTCCATAAGTATTATAGAATACATTAGACTTTCCCCAATGGACTAACCTATAGTAAATGTGATTCAAAAGTTGCACATGACTTTATAAAAGATTATTCATTTTTCAAAAGTATACAATCTTAATTATAGAAAAGAATATTCCTATCTAAACTAACTAGGAGGCCCTTGTCTTAATGCATTATTTTGCCTTCCCTATAGGATATTCACTCTATAATGTTTTTGATTGATAAGTTGGAGATAAATGATGGGTTTCATGAACAACTCTTTTTTATTAATCCTCTAGGCCCTTGAGCACCTTTTCAAACCCTTATAGATCTTATTTGATGGACCTAGTAATTACCATCTTCTCTTTTAATGACAAAAGTAGACCCATGACCTTTTTAACATCACCTATTTTCCCTTGTCCTTGGTTCCTTACTTCTTGCATGAATTGAGTATTTTAGTGTTTAGAATCCTCATCATTTATTAAACCCATGGGAATAAGTGTGGTAGTATCTTTGATCAATCTATCCAGAATGTGCAACATTTTATCTTCTTATTGGTTGACATCCTTAGAGATGTTGCTAGTTAGACCAGCTACTTAGGGCCTTAATCTTATCATTTAATATGGACATAGACGTATTAATGTGTTCTAAGAGATAATATGTGTTCCATAGTGTAACCATTCTCTTATGTTAGTGATCTTTGTGGTAGAAATAAAAGAATCCAAGAGGTAAGACATCATGTAGAACTGGTTCCTAGTTCTCTTCTTAACTATAAAGATCTACCTACTAAAACAAGTGCTAACCACTTCACCAAAGGGAGGTGTGAGTTGTTTATCAAAAATAAAATGTGAAAAAGGAACCCAAATCTTGTCTACACAAGTGGAATTTATATTTACATAAATCCTATTCATCAAAGTCATGATCATCTTTATCCCACGTCTGAACTGACTAATAAGAATGTCGCCACTAAAATAAAAAAATACATGACTTTTATAATATAACCATAGGGCAAGGATGGTTTTTAAGTCATTTACCTTAGAGTAATTGTTGTTTATGGTTTGGACTATTCGGGGTTTAGTTAGTTTTTTATAGTTTTAAAATGATATGGTAGATATAAAATCTATATTCCTATAATTATGTTCATTGACTAACATGCCCTGATCAATTTTAACATCTCTAAATATAAAAGAGAGAACATTTATACAATGAAGTACCTCAAGTTTTGTTGTGGTGTAATGTAGACCTATAATTTGAATGACCACTATGTCATAGTAGAACCTCTCTACTGACATGTTCTTCTCTTTTTATGTGATGGGTTGTTGGCTTTCAATGGTCTAAAACAATCTCAACCAATTATTGTCTCTAGTATTCAAATTTTTGGCATCAAATTATGTATCTTTTAAGAGTTTTCCTTATATGTATGAGGTCAGATAGAGATCTAAATCTTCTTTAGAGACACTTTTATGTGCTAACATGGCTATGACTATTTATAAATCACTTACTAGATATATATAATTCAATTATAGATCAAATTATCCTTGCTCAAATGGCAATTCATTTTTCTTAGCTTAATCGTGATGATCACAAGTTTGAACTAGGACTTCTATATGCACTAGGGTTTTTTAAGAGTTCCTTAAAGTGATTTAATGGTGGAATATATTTGAGCTTAAGAAAGTTTTATGACTTATATTTTTCTTGGATCTTTGCATTTATACCTTTACCTTCTTGAATATCTACAAAATCTCTTGAACTGACTAGTCTAGCTTACGTGGCTCTGTTATGGAGTCCTATGGGATTTTTGTGTTATTTTACTCATTAATATTTGAAAAATGAAAATTGTATTTTGAAAATTCCACATTTATCTAACATTATTGGATTTATTTTCATAGATCAGTGTGGATCATTTATCTTGATCCAAGACCTCGGATGGCATTGGTTGCTTGCTTCATTCCCTATGGTTATGATACTTGTCACTTCCATATTCACTTTGAATTTTTTACTCTTGCTATTCATTATTGATCTTGATTACATAGGATAATTTAAATATATTAATCTTGATCTACCTAATTGTGCATCTCACTCTAGAGACCGTTGATCAGAATGTGTACATGTGAATGCATATCATTGATCTTTAACAGATGTTTAAGCTTTAGTTCATGGTCTTCATGTATATAATATGTCATATTTATATTTCTATTTGAATTTTAAAAATTTTATACATGTCATAAAATTATCATTATATGAGAAAATGTAGATCATTAGATCTTGATCCATACAGTTGAATGTCATTGGTTGCTCATGTTCTTTGGCTATGAGAGTGACACTTGTCACCCTCTCACTTATCCTGGGGCTCCATTGAAATCTTTACTTGATATGCATCATTAGATAAATAATTATTGAGAAAATATGTGTCATCAATATTTGGAAGATGATCAAGCTTTAACTTAAGGTTAGGGTCTTTGGCTTTTAGTTCACACCGTTGGATCTTCATTGTCCAAGTAAACATAGAGCATTGATCCCATAAACAAAATGATGTTTAAGTTAGCAATCAAGAGACATAAAATTTAAGATAATGTCTTAGTCTAATGTTTTCATTCATATTAATAAATCGAATAAACCTTTAGGCTGAAGTCTTAATCTAAGATTTGAAACATGTTAAAGGAGACCCCATAGAAATGAAAGATGTCACCTAAAGTCTTAACTTAAGGTTTGTATTAATTAATAAGAATAAACCTTAGAATAAGGCTCTATTATTAGATTTATAACAAAGGTACCATGTGTTTATTTGACCATGTTAATAAAAAAATAGACTAAAATGTCATAGGTCATAGAGGGACCAAAAATAAAAGTTATAGTCTAAGGTTTGGTCATGTTGAAAAGTATGAGTAAGCCTGTAGATAAAAATTGAACTAAGTCCATGGAATAATTAAAATGATCCCACATAAAATTTTCTTTCCATATTTGAATTTAATTCAAAGGTTATGAGTTAGGGTAATTGGGGTTAGGGTTTTAAGTAAATTAGACATGAAATCAACATGATTTAAACAAAACAAAAGCTAGTAAAATATCAAATCATTATTAAATCATAAAACCTAGACATTTCTCATTCTAAATTGAGTCCATTAGATCTATGAGCTGAAACATAAAGATCAAATGTTAGCAACTTCAGAAGGGGTGAAACCATGATCATCTCACAACATGCGCATTAATCCAAATGAGAAATATGAATAATGTGAAAACATGTTATATTTATTGTGATCAAGTGAATTTTCAATTTTAAGCTATAAATTTACATAATTTGACACAAGGGTCCCAATTTTTTTAAAATGGGGTAATGGTGACCTTAATAAATGGTGACTTTTTGGGGAAACATAACAATATGTTAGAATTCAAAGACTCTATTTTTAGACTAATAATTAAGCTACTTATTCCATTTGATCAGACACCATTATTAAGTTCACTTCATGGTTAGAAAAAATCTTAAAAATTTAGAATTAAGACCAAAAATAAAGACAAGGGCATGTTGTGTGTGTGCTTTGATTTAATTTACTGATTGCCACAAAATTTGGAAGACAACTTCTAGGTTTATGACATTTATCATTAACACTAACTTTGGCATGGTTGAATATTCATTAAAAACCATGATGTAGCATAGGGAAGGATTGGGCATTGTTTTAATACTAACCAGGTGTCTATAGCCCTGATAAAGATGCATTTGGCCCCACTAAAGGCATTGATCCACTGCTAGTTAGGCATCCATAACCCTGATGGAGATTACCAAAATTACTTTTGCTGAGAAAGATCTTGAATTTTACAATAAGGTTCTTATTTTTTGTATTTTTAAAGTCATTTTTGACTTTGTATCAAAGGTTGGGAACCATGTTATCCAAGTTTAGGGATTTGGTCGAGTGTTTGATCTTCAGATAATCATCCTTGGCTATAAAATTTATCCCAATAAATTAATATTTTTTAAGTGTAAGCATGACTATGTATTAATAATCTAACATCTTACCCTACATGTGCATTGCTTCTTGGAGCCAAACTTAGATTAAAAAAAAGTTTATAATCTCAAGGATAAATTAACCTATTCATTACTCTTTACTAGTGTTGAGGTCAATATACCCCCATCTTTGAAAATTGGGACCCTTGAGATATTTTGAAGCTTAGCCCTCAAATCATGGCCCTTTTTGAACATTATTAGATTTTTAAGATCATGTACTTTTGATAAGATTAGATTGATGAGTTATGTTTTTATTTAATCTTGCCTAAATTTTCCAATGATTGGTCTTCATGTCTTTAAGTTTTAGCTTTTATGGAGCCTTTGATGGTAGATTCATGTTCTAAAATGTTGGCATAAATGCTTGGTTGAAGTTTGAATTTGAAATTGGCAAGATCAAATTGGCAAGAATTATTTAAAACATATTTTGGACATAATCCATATTTTTATGCTAAGGCTTGGTCATATTTTTTAACACAACCAAACCTTAGCCTAAAAATATATGCCTTGGTCCCTCTTTATTTTTTCACTTTATGTTTCCTATATCTCCAACATGGTTCAATAGTATGTTGGTAGGGTCTTCTTCATTTTATAACGTGGTTCAATTATATGCTAAGGGTCTTTTTGAATTTTCCTATTAGAATCCCTTTTATAGAATGATCATCTATATTATATATTTAACGTAAAGCCTTAACCCTAAGGCCTTGATCATGTTTATTAACATGAACGAGACTTTAGTATTAATACTTTAGCCTATGTTTTTATCTCCTAAACCTAATATTCATGTTTACATGATCCTTTTATGATTAATTCATGGTTCTTTTTGTTATTTCCTACTTAGTCTAAGTCTATATGTTAAGGCCCCATTCATATTTATTAATATGGATGAAACAGTAGACTAAATATTTTTTCACCCTGAGTATCACTTAAATATCATGCATCTTGTAGTATCTAATGATATGTACTATATAATAGCCTTTTAATCCAATGGGGCAAGGAAATCCAACACAATATAGAAACTAGTCCTCTGATCAATCACATTTGAGTACTTGAATCACGATCAATGGTTCTCACTTAATTATGGGCCAAAGATTAGATGGGTTAAGGGAAATATTGAAAATTCAAAGCCCAAGACCCTCGTAAATTTGGCATGATGCCTCCCACATTTGAAGATTAAAAGTAAATGGTCACACATGTTAGATGGGACCAATTATGAGAAAGCCCCTAGATCATGATTGAATGTCTCTCACTTCATTGTGATTCTTGATCCAATGGATGGAATTGAGTATTAGAGATTGGGAAGCCCCATATAATTACTAAGTGGCACCCTCACATTAGAAAAAAAGAATTTGATGATCTTAATTTTGAATTTTTCATGACCATTATTTGATGTTCATAAGGATGTATTTTACATTCACACAACCATCAAATTTAAGCCCATCAAAACTAAGAACTTCACCAGCCTAAATTTGTTTTTCATGTGACTATCATTTGGTCTCTACAAGGATGTATTTGACATCCATGAGACCATAAAATTTAAGCTAATGGATCATTCTACTGAAGACCAAGATATACTGAAAAATGTTGTTTAAAAAGGCTCATAAATCACCTTGAAAATGAATGGAAGCCCTATAATGATGTTCAAATGCTTAAAATATTTAAACACCCAATATTTAAATAGTCTCACAAGTCTAAGTATTTTTAGAAAGCGATTTAGTTTAAGTTTATCCTAAGTTCCCCATTGTATTTATTTGAATTTCATGAACCTTAGGCTAAAGACTTATACTATGTCTTATTTTTTTTTAAATGGCTTTTTATGATAGCAAACATAGCCCAAATTATTTTAACCAAATATCTTATTTTGTTTATTAATAAAATAAATCTCTATGTCCAAAATCTAGAATTGGGTCCTTATATATCAATTTGACCCCTTTGGTCATATTTGAAGAGTTTAACATAAGTATTTTTGTGCAAAGTATATGTTGTGTTTATTAAACACAATGTAAACTTTGGTGTAAAAATATTTATCCATGGTCCCCTTTTATAATTCCTTAAAAACATAGGTATAATCACTTTAGCCTAAAATTCATTTCATGTTTAATAAAAAAAAATGAACCTTAGCCTAAATGTATTTAACCCTAAATCCTTTGATTTAAAAATTAGCATAAAACGCTTTAACCTAAGTTCATTTGTGTTTATTAATATGAAATAAACTTAGGTAAAAACATTTTAGAATAAGTTAGTTTATGTCTATGCAATGACATAAAGCCCATGTATCTTTGCATATCCTATAATTTGCACTTCATTATGTAAGGATGAGCCAACAACATGAAGACATAGATGAATTTTTAATGAGGGTTCAGGATCCCATAGGCTTGATGCATGGAAAATGCACATTTGAAGTCTGACTGACAAGGATACTAGATCTCTATAGGACTATAGAGGTACCAAGTGGCATAACCATGGGCTTAGTATTAAAAAGGACCAATGACAAGAAAGGGCCTAGATCATAATCAATGGCCCATGCTAATATTTTGATCTTGATGTAATATTATGAAACAGAAGGGCATATTTTAAATTTTAGTAACTCATTATTTAAAGGCATTTATGAAAAATGCCATGAAAGGTTCTAAATTGATGCCACATAAGCACCATACGAGCAAAAAATTATAAAATAGGAGATCTTGTGTGCGTAAGAATGTAAACATATAAAGACAAAGGCTTAATAAAATCTAAAGCACGTATGAGTTGAACTCCAATTGAGCTACCACCATTAAAGCTATGAATCCCTAAACTAGTATAAAAGACCATAAGATAGCTCAAATTGATTATAGTGAATTTAGAAGAAGCTTAATTATGTTTTGAGTGCAAAAGAGCTTGCACAAAGATCAATTACAATCTAGTTGTAAACATTTTGTAAGTATAGAAGCCATGGTAGTTCAAAAGAAATAATTGAGAGATGATACCAAGTTGTATTTAACCATAGATAGTGAAGGAAGAGTTTTAAAATATATATAACTAGACACTGCATCCCTAAATAATGTTAATAAAAATTGGTTTGATCTCTTTTGGGCCATGGAAGAGATGAAACTCATAAACAAGGAGTAGTGGATTGTCATGGTTAGTAGGAGGTACTATGACCTATTTATAGTTCAAATGGCTAGCCTCCATCATGTTACTACCAAACCATAAGTACTCCATTGCACAGAAATCCTTTCTCCAATTTTTATTGAATATAGATTTCATAATGATTAGATTATCCATGATGGAAGCTCTATGAGAGTTGCTTACATTTCCCTATTAGCCTTTGAAAGATATTATAAATTGCCAAATCCCCATGTGGATTTACCAAAAAAAAAGGAATAGACTAGTAAAATTGACCTAGATACACATCCTCAAGCAATGGTTGCTCCAAGCAAACCATGTATTTCAAGACTTTGAGGGAAGAATCACAATTGTCTAGTTTAGGGAGGGAATTAGGGTAATCATGACCCTATTAAATATAATATGTAGAGCCCTTATAACCACATATGTTAATAAGATCTAGGTGTCTTATGTCTATTTTATGGTAGAGAAATATTTTATTCTTCTAATTCAGAATACGATCATTATCCTCCTAGGAAAGAAATTTACTACCATCAAGAGGATGACTAGCAAATATTTTTTTATGATATATTATATGCTACATGCTCTACTAGCTTCCACCAAGGTCCCCAACATCAAAAAATGGTCTCCTAAAGGTATAACAACCATCTCCTACCATTGATCAAAGCTACACATCTTTAACTATAGACACCTCATGCAATTCATCTATGATAATGTCTATCTTGATCTGGTAGAAGCCATTACAGGGTCTCCCATGATTAGGGTTATCCCTTTGATTAAGAAATATTTGTATCTAATGGGAGATATCTAGTTTTATCTAGATTGTACTATCATCAAAATTTAGGGAATTCTAACTTAGACCTACAAGTTGTCCATTTATGTTCCTAACAAGCTAGAAAAATAGAAAATTACATCCTAAATCTTTAATGGTGTTGATAGAGTCTACAAGGAGAAAATGAAGGGCCTCCTCCACCCATTTCCTTTGATAATTAGAAGAATATTTTTATAGGATTAGAATCATGTGCACATCATGGCCTAACACAATTAGTACTTTATGTTTTTATTGGATGACTTTAGGCATTAGGATCCCAATAATGTTATGGGCCCACATCTCAAGAACAAATAATTTCCCAATATAGTCTTTGAGCTTTAGTTGGGTTATTATGACACCTTTCACATCAAGACCCACAATTTTGAGGAAGTACTAGGTATATTCTAGAAAACCAACCTCATGCTTTTGCACAAACAAACTAGTGATGATAAACCACTAGGGGAGATATGGAAAATTCATCCTCTTCAATATCATTTGTTTATTGGACCTTCCAAGCCACCTTAGGAATAACCCCAAATGGAATCACCATAGACCCCAACATAATTTGTATAAGGCACTAGCAAGGAGAAGTTAGAGGAGAGACTTGGTGAGGGATCTTCATCCTCAACTCTCCCTTAAAGACCAATCTCCCCTATTAAACACTTGGATATGATTGCCCTTGAACCTGATGGAATAGTAGAGGATGACCTTAAGGTCCTCATTGAAGAATATGTCTCTAAAGGATAAGAAGCACAAGATGAATAAGCATAGGTTCAAATAGAGTAAATTGAGAAATAATATAAGGTGAAGGAATTTAACCTGGACCTAGTCCTAGAGGCATAACCAAAGAAGAGGAAAGTAAAACTAGAAATTGTCCTTGTTGGACAAAAAAGGCCAAAGTTGACACTCACTCCTCCCATATGTGAGATCACCTTATTTAGTGAGGATTTCCCCATTCATGGACTAATCATCATTGATTGGTTCATTTATGGGAATTTGAAGAAATCCTTTCCTTGTCCCTTTCATGGGCTTTGACCAAATCCATCAATGTTGATGTGCATGAATAAATCAAGCTATGGATAAGGGCCTTAATGAAAGAGAAAGAATAGAGAATAATAATAACTATTAAAAGGCTAAATGACAAGAATATGAATGCTCTTGGAACATCAAGAAGTGCCTAAATGGAGGCCCCAAAACCTCAAAAATATACTAATTCATATACTATAGTGCAATTTAATCTAGAGACAATTGGATTAGAGAGAGTTACAACCAAAAATGCTAAGGTGGGAACTGAAGAGTTCACATTCCAAAAAGAGGAACCCTTTATAGGTCTAACTCCACTTGGGGGAAATAGCCTAGTGAACTATCCAGGCATGAAGAAGATATTGAAATCAAATCTAAGGCTCACTCAGCTCAAGTTAGAGCTAGCATTGGAAGAATGGAATAGAGGATTCATAACTTGGAAAAATAAAAGAACTTAGAGACAAAAACCATTTTATCAATGCATGAAGCTATAATAGATATGTTTGAAGCATCCTTTTTTGATATGTATGATTTCTTAAAATAAATAAATCTAAGACAAGATGCATTGAGACAAAAAGTGAGGCTGGTAAAGTGAAGGTAATAATGTGGTAGGATGTGGAGGCTAAAATAAGAGATCTTATAAGCATATTAATTAGGAATAGGATTCATAGATTCAAAACTATTAGCCTAACCCATCTAAATTATATATTGGTGATTGTGGTGGATAACATCCAAGGTTTAATTACTTGGTTGGTAGGCTTGGATAGACTCCTTAAGGATGATGAAGATATGATTGGCTAGATCAAGAAACTACTTGATACCATGTTGGAAAACCCTGCCAAGACAATAACCTTAAGAATTATTGATGATGTAGACTATAAGCACAGACTCACCTTGGTCATGCAAGAAGTAAAGGGTAACAACCAGGATTAATTAGGTAGTGAAAATATCAAGATTTTAGATATGATCTTCATTACTAAGTCAAAAATTATAAAAGCTATAAGTACTAAAGAAGTAATGGATAGGGATGATAGATATTTTAAGGACGTATCTAACCAAGAAGTGGTCTACCTCCTGAAGCTAGTTGTGGATTTAGAGTTGGTTAAATAACAACATCAAAGAGTAATGGAGATTCTACAAGAAAAATAAAGATCTTCCTCAGTAATGGGCCCACCAACTAATTTATATTCCTCTTTGTAAAAGCATTATAATATTTAAAATATCAAATATTCTTTGGTAAGGCACATGCTATTATGTTAGCATATTTTCCTATATGTCATTATAGTTTTGATATTCAAATGTATTATAGAAATTTTTGAAGAAAGATAGTTACCCTTATATTTTGTACATTTTATATCTTATAGCTAGTTGGTATACTACCTTGTCTTTCTAAAAAAGGCAATATTACCATCTTATAAAGAGAGATATTTTTGAGAAAAAAATTTATACTTAGATCAGTTAATACAATCAAGGAATTATGCAAATATTTTTCAAATTTGATGTGTTAATTGTTAATATAGCTTTCTTTCTATTGTTAGTTTTGAAGCTTGAATTTGAATGGTTTCTTCAAATTATGGATTTGCATTTGTGATATAGAGTTTCTAATTTGTGCTTATGCTAGATTAGTTGAAGGATCTTGATTTTTCTTCATATAATCTATTCCATATTCATATGTGCTTATGTTATTTGATTTTGGTAACAATTCTTTAAAGTGAAGTCTAGTTCTTACTTGTATAATTATGTATTATCCTTAGAAATTTTCTTAGTATGTGGTGAAATCTGAGCTTGTGTTATTTTGCACCATATATTGGTTAAATGAAAGTTCATTTATAGCTAAAAATTTGTCACGATATTAGAGTCAAGGATCAACAATCATACATTCTCTTTTTACCTCACCATTCCCTTTTGCATTTTTGTAACTAGATCATTGTAGTTTATATTTCATTATAAATACCCATTTACATTAATATGTAGTTTATGTTTTGATCAACATTCACTAACATTAGCAAAGATACTTATAATATACATAGAATTGGACCATGATGGATCTCAACCATCAATTATTTATTATTTTTTGGAGCATTTATACATTAACCATTATTTCACCATAGGTGACATTAAGTTACCACAACCTATGACTCATGCCTTGAATTCCAAGAGATAAAAATGAGAAGTGTTCTTTGAACACTAAGAACCCCTATGATAAATTTAGAGGAATTAACAAATAGTTTATTTAAAATATAAAATTTATCTCATATTTTATAAATCCATGATCAACTAATGTTTAGATAACATACCTACATTCCTGAACTATGAGGCTTATTTGATCAATCATATGAATCTTGAGATGAGGGCTTATCCAAAAGGACTTATTGGGATTAAGGAACAAATAATGGAAATAAAACACACCAAATAAAAGGAAAACAAATACAAAGAAGGGAAATAGATAGATAAATATATACAAACATATGTATAAGAAAGGGATATGAAGGAAAGAATAGAAGGAAACTATTCTAGCCTACCTAGACTAATTCTAACTAGTCTTATAGTCATTCCATGAAGACCCTAGTGGGATAGTAGAGAAGTAGTGTTGAGGTATTTCACATTGGTGGACAATGTGAAATTGTCTCCCTATAAATCTTTCAACTTGAATGGGTTAATCCATGTATCTTGGATATCTAGTAGAGACCTATCCATAAAGATGTGAACATTTCATGTTTATCCTTAAGCTCAGATGCCTTGTCCCTAAGAAGAAATAATTATCCTTACCTAAATACCTTTGTTTTTGAACATTTATCAAACCACCTCTTGATTATGGTTTGGTGTCTACTAAAATTAGAAAAAGCCTCTTATCTTGCATTTCTCATTTGTGTGATGTCCAATAACCTTGAACATGCAAATTTTTTGTCCTCCTTCATGTAATCTTACATGAACATGTATGTTGGAGGCTTGAGGGTGATGGGAAAGATGGGTTCTTGACCATAAAGTAGAAAGAATGGTGATTATTTGAGATCTTATTTTATTCTATTTTTTTTTGCCCAAAGGGCATACTTAAGTAGCTTATGCCACATTTTAGGTTGATCAACTGTAGAATTCTTTATATCCTTCAAGAAATTCTTATTTGTTTACTTAGATACTCCATTACCTTGAGGATAATGGTTTGATGAGAAATTGAGGATGATTTTGTTATCATATTGCCATTCTATCATCTCTATTGATATAAAAGTAAATCCATTATCATAAACTATAGGTATAAGTATCCCAAACATAGTGCATATGTTTTCTTCTAAAACGTTGATCACCTCTTTGGTGTTGTACTATATATATGCCACTACTTTAGTCCATATATTATATTAGATAGTAGTAGTCATAACATACTTATGACCATCTAAGGAATTAGGGTTTATGACCCCTAAAAAATCCATCCCCCATTGGGCAAAGGGTTTATCAATCATTACTAATCTTAGTGGCATGGCCACCTTATGATCTTTGGTGTTGAGTACTTGGCATGTGTAGAACTCTCTCACATGTTTGTGAGCATCCTTAAAGATTTTAGGATAGTAGTAACTAGTTCTAAATATTTTGTGTGATGTAGTCCTTTTACATTGGTGTCCACTTCATAAATTTTCATGGAAGGTGATCATGATCTCAATTGCTTCACTCTTGGAGACACATTTGAAGTAAATTCCTTCAAATTTCTTCCTATACAACACTCCATCATTTACCATAAAGTGAGCTACCTTGAGCCTTAGAACCCTCTTTTGTTCTTTACTTAACCCTATAGGACAATAACCATTGATTAGTAAGTGGACAATGGGATCATACTACTCATTAGGTTTAAAACTTTGTTGATCTACCTAAATAACACTTAGCTTGGGGTTAATATTGGTAATTAATTAAATTAAAACATGTAACCTTAAAAATTTTGTAGTCTTCATCTCAATGTCATATTCTTAGAGTATAGACATCCACTTACCTCTCCTTTCTCCTAGATCAGTTTGACTTAGCATGAGTTTAGTGGTAGGGTCTGGTAGAATGACATGGACCTTATTCCTAAGGATATAATGCCTAAACTTGTTTAGTACCTTGACCAAAGCACATAATTGCTTGTCAATTAAACAATAGTTTGACTCATAATTTTTGAGGTTAATGATAATAAAATATACTGGATGGTCACATCCATGCAATTATTAATTTATAACTAGAACTATTGTATGATATGAAGTAAATGAGTAAAGATAAAAATCTTTGGTGAAGTCAAGACTTATCAGTATACGAGACTGTCTAATTTCCTCTTTGATGTCTTTTAAATCCTTCTTTGTCTCTTCATTATAAGTTATCTTAGCTTCTTTATTCAACATGTCATTCAAAGGTTTCACTATTTCTACAAAACCAGAAATAAAATTTATTAAAAGAATATTTTACCAAAGAATGACTTTAATTCATTCCTACTATTAGGTGGCTCTATATTACATGTTACATTTACTATATCAAGTTCTATAGAGATTCCATCCTTAATGATAACATGTCCTAATAGCTTTCCCTTAGTAACACAAAAAATACATCTCTTTTGGTTTAAAAAAATATCATACCTTTTGCATCTTTTAAATAGCTATTGTAGGTGCATAATATGATCATCCTTATTTTTAGAAAAGATAGATAGATCATACATGTATATAATAATGTACTTAACTACAAGACCCTAGAAATCATGATCCATATCCATTTGGAATGTTTCACCTACATTTATCAATCCAAATGGCATTCTCTTGTAGGTAAACGTGCCATACTTGGTATTAAATGTAGTTTTCATTCTATCTTCTTGATTTAACAGCACTTGTTTATACCTTGAAAAACCATCAAGAAAAAATATCATGGAATAACCAAAAACAATTTGTATCACTTGGTTAAGAGAAGTTAGGGGGTAATTATCTTTCTTACATGCTATATTTAGAATTATAAAATCAATACATAGTCTAATTTCACTATTTTTCTTCCTAACTAGGACTAAATTAGAAACCGAAGTGGAATGCCTAATGGTAAAAGTAATCTTAGCATCTAAGATATTTTTGACCTCTCTATATATTAGTTGTTCTAGTACTAGTTTGACTCGCCTCTTATTTTATCTGAAAGGTTTTTAGTTTTATTTTAAATGTATGGTATGAGTTATGACCAATGGATCAAAGATATTTATGTCATCATAAGACCCTATTATGATATCTTTATATTTGGTTAGCATTTCTTTGTCTCTTTTGGAATCAATGCTTATACAGGTTCTTCTAATATTAAGAATTTGATGTTGACCTTGAAATCCAAAAATAATCATGTTATAATCCTTCCCACTTACTTTGTGAACCTTAGTAGCCTCAGCTAGTATGTCAGAATTAGAGAGTCTCTCTAAAGATATCATAACTTTGGGGATCTTATTTTCATTCAACAAAATGACCTTGTCATCAAGTTTACTTTTAGTTTTCTCATCATCATGGATATTTTCTTAATGAATAATGTGACCCTCAAACACTCCTAAGCTAGTCAGGAAGTATATGATATGTTGATCATCATTGAAGACCTATAAGTGGTTTACATTATCTAGCACTAAAGGACATGAAATTAATTCAATTATTGTTAGACCAAGTTATAGGAGAAATAATAATAAAATTACATCATGAAGAAATTATTTCACATAAAATATAATTTATATTTTGTCATGATTTTTTTTACAAGGAAGGAGAAAAGATTTATAAGATTTTCACATGAGTTGGTTACAAAACCAGTATTCCTATGAACCAAAAATAACACTAACAAAATATAATAATCTAAAATAAAATAATAATAATAACTTTGGATTAATATAAATTAATGTAACAAACTCCCCCTTGATCTAAAGGGGTATAGAAAGACTAAGGTAAAGAACTGTGAGTCATCTAAGTAGACTCTACAATAATTTCAACTTGTATACTATGCATCCTAGACTGATCTACACCTTGATCATCCATACACTATAATATAACATGATTAAACACTATCTAATTACATCAATAATCATATAGAATCCATCCAAAAAGTGGCTGCCCTTTATACTATGTATGGAACATCTGAAATTGATGCCCAATAATTGTCAACATCTCTTATAGTCCTTTGCTTAGTAGTAACAATGTTGAAAACACAATGTTGAATTTTATCACAAATCACTGTTGACTAATCAAAATCTAATATGTAATATCTTTTCCCATATCAAGTGAGAGGTGAAAATCCATGAAATAAATAAACCGGGTACAAACCACTAAAATGTTATACATCAAAGATCATATCAACAATATATCTATGAAAGAAAAGTACACAATTCAAAAACTACTACTATATCAAATCCTAATCTTAAGTCTAATAGCTCAAATAAGATGGGTGTGATACCAACTCATAATATAGAGTCATCAACTACGAAGCAAGCAACTACACAGTCATCTCACCATTAGAAGAATATGTAGAAGAATAGCCATAAGAGTGACTGGAGTGATCAATAATGTTTTCTTTTGCCTTCTATTGATGTCAAGAGGACCTCCTTTTAGAGGGGCACTCTATAGAGACATGTCTTATGCCACCAAAATTCTAGCATATTCTCTCATGTCCACTGGAACTTGAAGAGGAATAGCCACATGAATAAAAATCCATGTGCTTGTACTTGTGTCCATATGAATGTTTGTTTTGATTTTCATGCTTTGGAAAACTAGAATGATTTCTATACTCAGGAGATCCTAAATAATCCCTATGTCCAAAATGATGCATATGACTTAGAGAACAATTATGATGCTTATGCCTAGAAATGTGCCTCTGAGAGTGTCTCTATTTCTCTTTGTGTCTTTTTTTGGGCTCATATAATGGATTTCCTATTTTATAATAGTGTTTCTCCTCAGTAGATTTCCTCTTTGTAAATTATTGCTTATGCTGAGTGAGAAACTCATAAATGGAGTCAAAAGTATATTTGTTAAGCTTGTCACTAATTTGTAACTATTGACGGTGTAAAATTGCACTAGGCCTTAGCCAATCAACAATGGAAAGTTTCAAGCTCTAGGACAATGCGGCTTGAAACAACCTCAAAGTTTTAAAGAAGTTGGTCTCTTCTGTTTTATGGATGTTGTGAAAAGGGATAGGAGACTAAACAAAAATGCAAAATTCAAGAATTGAAACCTAACTATGGTGATGCACCTGAGTGTAATCCTAATCCTAACATGAACACAGTGAGACTATTATGTGATTATATTACATTTAAGAGCAGACAAGTGCATGATCAGTGTAAAAGATTGGGATAACAGAAATAAAGGCTCAAAACTAGGGAGTCTTTTACTGAGATATAGGAATTGTTAATAATGGCATAGTGGTCAATCTTCTTAACATAATCCTTTACTCACATAAGAGGCACATAAGTCACACATAGTTATGTAGAGCTCCATATCCCAAAAAACAAGACAAAAGCAAATAACATTTCCAATCACAACACTAGAAAATCTATAGCATAGACTAAATTGCAAATGACACAAATAACACCAAGGCATGGAGCTTAAATTTCCTCAATTCATTCGGCCACATAAAGGGCATAGAGAAATGCATGATTACATCATCTTTACAACTTTAGGAAATCAAGACAAGAGCAAACGATATTATTGGTCAAAATTAAAGAAGTCTAAACTATGACAAATTTCCCCCCTTTTTAGATTTTACAATTCTACTTATATAGCTTCTGATGCCTCTTTGATCATCCTCTTTATCGCAAAACTTCACTCTATCCTTCACTCACATGAGACAAAATAGTCAGTGCATTCAGTGCCTTGGATACATTCTAGTCTTATCAAGAACTACCCTAACTGTGGCATGGTGGTTCATGTCTAGTACTTCCCTCTGTGCCTAAAATTATCATTCCATCACTTGTTTGGCTACTCAACTGTCTATTTTGTCTCTACTTGTGGGGAACAAATAGATGCTGCTTTTAATGCTTGTAGGCTCCATAAAAATCTACCTGATGCACTATTCCATCTACTCGAATCAACTCCAACCACTTTTCCCTCCATTTCACCTTTTGGCAATAGATACACGAAACACTTTGTTATGTTGAAATAAGAGGGGACACTTATTCAATTTCTTAAAAATCCTCTTATTGTTTAGAAAGCACTAAAAAATGACACTTAGCACTTTCCACTTCCTTCTATAGCTCTGCTTGTAGAAATATTCTGGATTTAGGTTAGGCTCCTCTAGATGATGACACTCGGCAGCTTCCGTTTACCCTTAAAATAAAACCTGGGACCCACCACACTCTTTATAATGAAACTCAAAGATGATCTCTCAAATGTCAACATGTGGTGGCTTCTGGGGCTTCTAGGAAGATATGTGGCATCTTTCATTTCTCCTGCTAGGGTTATGTGGTGCCTTCCACTTTCTTTGGGGATGGAGTAGAGAGGGACTTGGACGGTGATGCTTGGCAGCCTCAGCTTCACTTCAATACTTAGCAAAATGAATGATGTCCTTATGTATTGAATGGAAACCATTGGACCCAGGCATTGAAATAAGGGATCTTGGTAGTTGACATGTGGTGGCTTCCACTACTTCTTTAAAAGGGTAATTTAGGGCCTCCACAACTGCCACTTAGCGCTTTCCATTCTCTCTATTGCTTAGCTTGTTGGAAGTCTTAGTCAAAAGGTGGAATGAATCATGGGTGTCTTTATGTTATGTGGATGCTGACACATGGTGCATTTTGCTTTACTGCTACTGGGTACATGGCATGATCTATGGTTTTCTAGAAAGCTACAAAAGGGGCCTTAGGGGTCACCAGCTATCCATCTTTATCTCCCAAAGGCTGACACATGGCCGCTTCCACTTGAATCCAATACTTAGGCCAAAATTGAAGTGAAAAGAATAAAAGAGGTAAATAAGGACCATGCTCTGAGGATGACACTTGGTAACTTCTGCTACACTTTGACACTTAGTGAAAATGAACCTGTCCTATGCTTCAGAACTCTACAGCTCATCCAAGATGTGTAGGAACCAAAATTATAGCACTCAAATCAAAGATAAATAAATTAAATATAGTGTAGAGTAAGAAATTATTCTACAGTTATTGGTGACCACTAGGACTATTGAGCTTGCTCAAAAAGAATCTGACTCTCACTCGATCAAAATTTCAAAATTTATAGCTTCAAAAGAGTTGTTTGGTAGATGGACCATTCATGGCTAGATAACCTTCGCTTACTGAATTAGACACATCTGGGGAATTATGGAGATTTGAGAGAGACTTAATGTGTTGAGAGTCTTGAAAATGTTTAAAAGATTTTGAGCTATGGCCATGTGCTCAAAGAACACTAATTTTAAAAGAAAGATCAAGAAAGAAAAAGGTGGGAAAACATAGCAACAAAAATGAAAGCAAACTACTATATACAGCTAACCAGGTATATTTGCCTCCTCCTAGATCAAAAGGAAAATTGTTAAAGTTTCCTTCATGATGAGCAGACTTATGACACCAGGTAAATGGTTAAATGGGATGGAGTTTTGGTGACTTACTCTTCTTTCTTACCACCTTGATTGATTTGCATCTGAGTGAATCAGAGTCAAACATGCTTCAAATATATACATACTTCTCTTGTCCTTGAATGCCCCTTGAATACTGGTTCTTCATGTTGTCGAGTGTCATCAAGAAATCATTGGCTACTGGTTCTTCACTCTGTGCCTTTTGATATCCATTATCTTTCAGCTCATCTTCTTCAAATTCTAGCTTTATTACATCAGTATGCTCTTTGATGATTTCATCTTCTTTAAAGGATGAATCTGAAAATTGGCATTCCTTCTGCATACTCAGCTGAGTCTTGACAATGTCTTCTCCATACTTGGCCAATCCATAGCCTTCTTGTAGGATAGTGTCATCTATCTCAATGACTTGGTCAAGGAAGTATCCATGTTCCCCAGTATCTTCTTGCAAAGTAAGGAAAAAGTTAGAAATGATCTCCTCTTCATTTGAAGTGAAGGAAAAATCTTTTGGCTTATCCTCTTGTTCATCAAAGGGGAAATCTATGGTGATTTCCTTCTCATCTGTACTTATGGAATCCTCTTGACAAGCCATGAATTGAGCATATTCCTCTTCATACTCAGCTATTTCCTTTAAAATATACTCTTCTTCGAAAGGGGGTGAAGAAGGTTGTGATGGAAAACAAGAAGAATTTTGAGTAAAGGAGGAAGGGACTTGAGGGGAAAGTGAGTGTTTGGGGTCCTCTTGACTTGCTGCTATCATAGATTCTACATTATTAGGGAAATGATCTTGATATGTTTGACCTTGTTCATGAACAGGGGTGACATATGTTTGATATGGGGTTTGTGGTGCTGGATATGAAGTTTAGTAGACTTGATAAGGTTAGTTCTCATGAACACTTAGTCTCTCTTCTAGGAACGCAATCAATCCACACACTTCTAACATCTCATATGTAAGTTCTTGCCAATTTTCCCTTTCAATGGGATCCCACTCACTTTTGATCAGGTCTATTACTTCCCTCACTTGATAGATGACATGACAAGGTATATCTTGGCCATATTCCCTTTTATTGCCAAACTCTAAGACATATTTTTTAAAACCCAGCAATGCTTTTTTGAAAGTGAAAATGAGGTCAGATTGAGCATAAAACTGGTATAGCTCATGATCATGTGCATCCTCATCACTTGACATAATCCTAAGAGAAGTTTGGCCTTGATTAAACATGTTTGAAGGATAAGAAGACTCATAGCTATGAGTAACAGAATTATACATACGAAAATATATTTCTTGATGATACCACTTGATTGGATGATGACTCAGAGTCATTTTTGGTGATGATGAAAACCTCCAAAGGCTAATTTGCTGAAGAACCACCAAAATTCTTCAACTTTTTGAAATATTGGTACCATCAAGCATGCCAAAAAGTGTTAATGGCATAAAATTGTGCTAGGTCTTAGCCAATCAAAAATGGGAAGTTTCAAGTTGTGGGATAATGCGGCTTGAAATAACCTCTAGGTTTTAAAGAAGCTAGTCTCTTCTATTTTATGGGTGTTGGGAAAAGGGATAGGAGACTAAATAAAAACACAAAATGTAGGAATTAAAACCTAACTACGGAAATGCACCTGAGTGTAATCCTAATCCTAACCTAATCATAGTGAGACTATTATGTGATTCTATTACATTTAAGAGAGACAAGTGCATGATCAATGTAAAAGATTGGGATAACAAAAATAGAGGCTCAAAACTGGGGAGTCTTTTGTTGAGATATAGGAATTGTCAACAAGGGCATAGTGTTCAATCTTCTTAACATAATTGTTTACTCACATAAGACGCACAAAAATCACACACACTTATGTAGAGCTCCAGATCCTAGAAAATGAGACAAAAGAAAATAACATTTCCAATCACAACACTAGAAAATCTATATCATAGACTAAATTGAAAATGACACAAATAACACCAACCAAGGCATGGAGCTTAAATTTCCTCAATTCATTCAACCACATAAAGGGCACGAAGAATGCATGATTACATCAACTTTACAACTTTAGGAAATCAAGACAAGAGCAAATGATATTATTGGTCAGAATTATAGAAGTCTAAACTATGAGAAATTTCCCCCCTTTTTAGATTTTACAATTCTACTTATATAGCTTCTAATGCCTCCTTGATCATCTTATTTCCCATGCAACTTCACTCTATCCTTCACTCATAGGAGACAAAATAGATGACACATTCAATGCTTTGGATGCATTTTAGTCTTATCAAGGATTGCCCTAATTACCGCATGGTGATTCATGTCTAGTACCTCCCTTTATGCCTAAAATTCTCATTCCATCACTTGTTTGGCCACTCAACTGTCTATTCTACCTCTACTTGTAGGAAACAAACAGATGGTGCTTTTAATTCTTGCAAGCTCTACAAAAATGTACAAGATGCACTGTTCCATCTACTCGAATCAACTCCAGCTGATTTTCCCTCCATTTCAACTTTTGGCAACAGATACACGAAACACTTTGTTATGTTGACATGGGAGGGGACACTTAGTCAATTTCTTGAAAATCCTCTTGTTGTTTAAAAAGTACCAAAAAATTACACTTGGCACTTTCTGCTTCCTTCTATAGCTTTGCTTGTAGAAATATTTGGGATGCATGTTAGGCTCCTCTAGATGATGACACTTAGCAGCTTCCATTTACACTTGAAATAGAACTTGGGACCCATCACACTATTTATAATGAAACTCAAAGATGATCTTTTAGATGTCAACATTTGGTGGCTTCTGGGGCTTTTGGGAAGATATGTGGCATCCTCCATTTCTCCTACTAGGGGTATGTGGCACCTTTCACTTTATTTTGGGATGGAGTAGAGAGGGACCCAGATGGTGACACTTGGCAGCCTCTACTGTACTTCGATACTTATCAAAACAAATGATGCCCTTATGCTTTGAATAGAAAGCATTAGACCCATGCATTGAAACAAAGGCTCTTGGTAGTCGACACATGGTGGCTTCTGTTGCTTCTTTAAAAGGGTAATTCAGGGCCTCCACAATTTCCACTTGGCACTTTCTATTCTCTCTATTAATTAGCTTGTTGAAAGTCTTTGTTAAAAGGTGGAATGAAGCATGGGTGTCTCTATGTTATGCAGATGCTGACACATGGTGCATTCTGCTTTACTACTACTTGGTACATGGCACAATCTATGGTTTTTTGGAAAGCTACAAAAGGTGCCTTAGGGGTCACCAGCTATCCATCTTCATCTCTTAGAGGCTAACACATGGCTGCTTCCACTTGAATCCAATACTTAGGCCAAAATTGAAGTGAAAAGAACAAAATAGGTAAACATGGACTGTGCTCTGAGGACGACACTTGGCAGCTTCCACTACACTTTGACACTTAGGCAAAATGAACCCATCCTCTACTTCAGAACTCTATGGCTCATCCAAGATGCACAAGAACCGAAATTGTAGTGCTTGAATCAAAGATAAATAAATTAAATACGTTGTAGAGTAAGAAATTACTCTATAATAACATTTACAAAAAATTCTTATAGCTAGGGCTAAGACCATTTAAAATAATATAAATTATCATTTCATCATCAATTTTCCCACTAGTAGTGCCATATTCTTATTTCAAATTCTTAATTTATGACACATATTTTGAAACATCTTCATCATCAATGAGTTTAGTGTTAAGCAACTACATAAGGAGATCAATGTTATTGTAAGTAGGTTGTTTATCATACAAGTCTTTTATAGCTTTCCATGCATTCCTTGTTTTAGATTTGATAGCTTGTACATGAATTATGACTTGTGCACTACCAGTGGATTTTAAGAATGAAAGAGCTCACCTGTCACATTTGTGAAATTTTACAAGTTTTGTGGCTTTAGTGGGAAATGTTGTTTGTTTTTAAAGAACATCCCACAATTCATTAAATATTAAAGTGTTTTCCATGTTCATTGACCATTTTTTTAATAATTCTTAGGATTTAGGCATCTAGTGTTAGAATTAGGCTCATAATTATAGCCATGATGCAAAAAGGTATAGAATGCTATCAAGGTTTTGCCTTTACCTTTGAAATATATTCCATCTTACAAATGATCCTGGGACTAGTAATGGACTTACATTTGAAGGTCTCAGTTTGGACCAAAAATGCACCTTGATACATCATTTGGGATACATTTATTGAAAAAATCATACAAGAAAGCTTCAAAATATAAATTTGATCATTCCAATGTATCTATAATGTTGAAAATGATGAAGATCACCTAGTCACATGACAACCTTCTCAAAGTATAATTAGTGTCACAAGAAATTACGAATTACATACTTATGTCTCCATATGAATCAAAAATATTCTTAAAAGAGATTATTCCTCCAAAAACTCATATACTAATGTTTGTACTTTTCTCCAAAAGGAAGTTTGGAACCCTTGACCTCCTTGTTACATAGCTTTACCCAAAACAAGCACTTCCAAGTGCTCTATGAGCATTTATAAGTATACAAAGAGAGAAATTTATATATAAACATGATTTTGTGCTTTATTACAATAAAAAATATATTAATTAGGTGAATAATTGAATTTTACCATGAAAATATTGTTCTAAATTAAATCTCAAATCTTTAAAACTTTATGTAGGTCCCACTAAACCCTAAATTTGACAAATGATATTAAATACTTTACTAAATCAAATTTTTATCCTTATCAGGCTTCTAACATCATGTTTAAAATTATAATTCCATTACTACTCTAAAAAAAAATTGGAACCCTTTCTCTACCATTCTAGGTCATACAAAATATGTACAAGCCATACACCTGAATATTTGTCAATGTTTAACACCATTACTAAGGAATTTAATCAAGAAAATGAATTTCTAAAGGATCCAAGGTGTTGAAGACATTGTACAAGTGAAAATAAAGGTTGTACAACTCAAAACACTACTTGGATATCATCTCATATTCATTTGATGGGTTATTTTGGCATTTGGGGAGTGAAATAGAGATCAAATATGAGCAGAATGATGGAAACAAAATATGGTAGTCATATAGATGTAAATGGAGGCTATATTATAGAACTATTGGGTTGTACAAATGGTTATTTTTGGTATATTTTAATATTTTGAAATCATTTTTAATTTGAATGAATATTTTGAAAGCATTCTATTCTATTCAATTCAAAATGATTAATCTAAGACTTGAAATGAGCATGAAATGATTATCGAAGAATATGTTCATATAATATTAGTGCACAGGCATATTTATTTCAAATTTAATATAATAAATCTAAAAATATTTGAAAAAATTAAATATTTTTATTTTTTAACTTCTCAACATTAGAGCAACCAAAGATGATTTTCCATGGCATACCCTCTACCAATACAATCTTCCAATCTTTGCTTTACATGAATGGATCATTCACTTTTCACCTTGAATTCACCATGCTCCAAAAACCTTGATCTGATACCACTATTATCCTAGGTTGTCAGAGAAATAATAATAAAATTACATTGTGGAGTAATTTTTTCACACAAAATGGATATTGTATTATGTCAAGATTTTTTGTACTATTAAGGTGAAAAGCTTTATAAGCTTTTCATGTGAGATGGTTAAAGAACCAACATTATTATGAACTAATAATTGTAATAAAAAAATATAATAAACTAAAATCAAATACTAAAAAAGTAAAATACTAACTAACTTTGGATCAATAAAAATTAATCCAACAATTATAAGGTTTTATAACATGGAACTTTGATTGGGCATAAGGTTGGTTGCAGCTAAAGTAAGTTCATCACAAGCCTTATTTTTTTCCTTAGGGATTATCACAATGTTGAAAGAATTAAAACATTTAATTAAGTCTCATACTCTAAATTTATGCTTCTTGAGATAGGAAAATTTTCATTGATATTTACTCTTGACCTGATTGACTACTAGTTTAGAGACACCAAAAATTAAAAGTTCCTTATCCTCATTCTTGATTATAGCTTATAATCCAAGAATAAATGCTTCATACTCAGCCAAATTATTTGTTCATGCGAAATAAAGTTTTTAATATGAATTTCATTCTTTCCCAATGGAATTTTTCAATACCACTCCTACTCTAGAACCTAATTTACATCTAACACCATCAAAATAAATTTTACATAATCCAGGTAAAGCATGAGAACTTTTAGTGGTACATACCTTTATGGTGTAAAGAGTATAAAAAATATATGAATTAACCATGTTAACCCTTTCATTTATTTCATTATACTCAATGATCATATGATTTATTCTAGGCTCCCTTTCTATTTTGCTCTTGTTGGGGACTCCCTTCCAAGGTAAATAGATATGTGAACAATCTGTTGACATGTAACCATTCAAGATCCTAATCTATCCTCTCCTCAACAACATCCCATAACCATTAGGTATGTCCACCATTTATATATCAATGAACTGTTGGATCCTTGGCTCTAAGTTAATCTGTATGTGAACATTTAAAAACTCACCAAATACTTTGACTCTTGGTTTATCTAACTAAGTTAAAACTCTATAATATTTAATGGGACTCAATCCTAATCTCTCATAAATACCTTAAGGCATAATATTTATATATGCACTAGAATCTAATAAACAATTATGTAGATTCATACATAGTATTATGATTATAAGTAGGAAAGGAGGAACATCTACCTTACATTTGTGTATTGCAACATTAGCATGTGCAAACATTTGAGACTTATCTAGCTTCTTAGATAAAGACTCTAATAACATATCCCTCTATTAAATAATATGTGTCAACTCATGTAAGGTAATTATATCTTTGATCTTATTCATGTCCTTTACTATGTTACAACTATTCCTATTAGAAGGATTAGATGTATCAGTATTGGGTTTAGAAGTGCTTCCCTTAGAAGGCTCTGTATTGTTGGTTTATGTAGTGTAAGGAGGTGTCTCAAAGTTGTTTCGAGGAGTTAAAGTGTTTAATAGTTAATTTTTCTCCCTATTTCTCATAAGATAATTCTTAATAAAAAAAAATTGAAAAGCATGAATCTCTTCAAAAATATCTTTAGCCTCATTGTCCTCTTCAAAGGGGAACTCAAATGTCTCCACCATGAGAGTTGAGTCAATAGATCTAAATGACCTTGAGGAACTAGATGTACCTACATCACAATCCTTATTAGTTACAACTTAAAAAGTATCTAATTATTCTTGGAATGCTTCAAAAGAATTATAAAACTCAATACAATCAGTTTCCCCATGCTTAGAAGTGTAATGAACTCTATAATAATCAGGTAAAGTAACATCAATAAGATTATATCAGGCTCATTATTATTATTATTATTATTATTATTATTATTATTATTATTAAGGTAACAATAATTTTAAAATCTATTAGTGGGTATATTGAACCACTAAAAGAAGTAATTTGCACTAGATTTATCTCTAGTATTACTTACTTACATTTGTAACTGAGGGATGTTAGTGTTAAGCTTTTGAAACATCTTGAGGATAAAATCACTCCTATTCTTTGGGGTCTTAGAATTTTGAACTTGGGTATTACCATTTGTTACATGTATTAAATATTTTTGATCCTAAGGATAGGATCCATTGGTAGCATTTTTTAGGAACCCCAAACTTTGAGTAGGATGAGCATGTCTCAAAGGTAGTTTGTTGAAGACTAGAATTTGGTTCGGGGTAGGCACATTTTGGATAGCATTGGAAATAACCCTCATAATGGAAAAAAGTGGATGGGAATTAGGAATGGAGTATGTCAATTATCCTTGGGGTTGCATTTGGTCATTAATGATTACAACCTCAATATAAGTTATATCTAATGTGTTCATGGGCCCAATAAATCTCATTATAAAAACAAAAGTCATAGGATCCAAGGAGTCCTTATATATTTCTAAGGGTAAAGCCTCATAAGGTCTATAAGGAATTATGGTCCTAATAAACATTTTCTATAACCTAGAATTGAAGGTTCTTATAGGCCCATTTGCATCCATTTTCACTCTGGTGAATTACTATTATAGGACACAAGGACTAATTATTTTACCAAACTAGTCAATGAAAACATTGGTAAAATCAACCCAACTAGTAATGTAATTTCAAAGGATGTTTAAAAACCAGTCATATGCAACATCTTTAAAATTAAAGAGAAATAGTATACTTGTTACATCTTCATGAGTCACATTTAACAATCTTCATGTAGATTTGAAACTCTTAATGTGTTCCACATCATTTATAATGCTACTAGGACTAAATGTTGGTAGAGACATTTCAAGATTATGAGGAAGGTCATGCAACACACCTATCACATTGATCAAAGAACCACCTTTCCAAACCATACCTTGATAGGGATCAAACATAGGAGTACTCGAGATTGGTGAATTTGGAAAATACTTTTAAAGTCTATTCTTACCTTTATCTCACCTTGTTCTCCTATGAAATTCTAATGAAAGTAGAGGTTTTACAGTCTTTGAACATGACCTTGCCTTAATTCTTAGTAGTCCATCTTGTGGGATTTTAATCCTATTTGAAATATGATGTGTTAGTCTTATCCTTGTAAGGAACAATAATTAGACTTACACATTAAGCAAATTTTCTAAAGATTTATATAAAGGGTGATAAAGGACAACAATATTTAACTAAGTTAGCTCAAAGATGTATCCAAATACATAAATATGGTTGATATTTATATGTTTAAGCTCAAATAAACTCAAATTAGTAATAGATCTATAAATATTTGATGAAAACAACTATTACTAACCTCAAACCTATTGAATTGATAATGCTTAAGCCATCTTTACCATAATTTTGCATATACCTTTAGCGAATGTCAATCTTTATCTAAAGGAAGCAAAAAGTTGGGTCAAAGTTTGTAAATATCAATGATATTTACAGAATTGAACAAATATTGACATAATTGAGTAAAGGCTACATCAATATTTGAATACAAATCATAAAAATGAGCAAAGATACTTTAAATCTACAAAGATATAATGAGGCCTTTTTTTTAGTGCCAACAAATCCATGCCTGTTGATTCCTAAATATGTATCATAGGTTCCTAGAGTGTTCAATAACACTTTTCATTTTATAATTCCAATAATTTAGTATACGAGTTGTAGGTTGTGATAATCATGTTATATGTTGATGAAATAGAGGCTGAGCAAGTGGACTATTTCACAATATTTATAATGTTTGGTGGTTGGGAGCCACCATGGCCAAATGTTAGTCTACGAAAAATATGAAATATGTTATTCTAAGAATAATGAATTATAATAAAGAATGAATCTAATATGGATATTTACAATGAAAATTTAGCTAGAGTAATTTGGTGTAAAAAAATCAAAAGAAAAGGTAAGGTAGAGAAGAGATGTTATTGATCTTCATTCCAAATATCATGAAAAAGTAAAAATATCATCTAGGCATGCACTTAACCAATGTATGACATGAAATAACATAAGCTTAGATCCTATCAAAAATTAGGAAAATATTTAAGGATGGTCTAAAATAATGAAAATAAGAATCAAGTCCACTTTGAAGATCTACCTCTACAAGCGAACATCATAAACCCAAATGCAAGAAGAGTAATTAATCGAAATTAACCTAAAGACTTTAAATTAACCTAACATTGTCACAAGTTAAAAAATATGCATTCAAGTGTACACATCATGAATTCATAAGAACCATTCAAATCTAGAAGTCCAAAAAAGCAAGTGAGAGAGAAGCTATGATAATAAAAACATAAATAATTTTGGACAAACTTTATAGAATTCCTTGCTTATATTAATTGATCAAAAGTTACAATTAGATCTAGGCTCTAAAAACTCCCCCCTTTTTTTACAAATGATAATTATCCTTATATAGAATGCAAGGAAGCATGCTAGTTATCTATATCAAATTACAAAAGTACAAGTGTTAGTATTACTATCCTTTCCACAAGTGTTTTAGAATACACTAGACTTTCCCCCATGGACTGACATATATGTAATGTGCTTCACAAATTTCACATGCCTTTAAAAAATAATATTTCCTTTTTAAAAGTATACAATCTTAATTACATAAAATAATATTCCTATCTTAACTAACTAGGAGGCCCTTATCCTGATACAATCTTTTGCCTTCCCTATGAGATCTTGATTTTGTAATGTTTTTCATTGATAAGTTGGAGATAAATGATGGGTTTCATGAATAACTATTTTTCATGATTCTCCAAGCCCTTGGCATCCTTTTTATACCATTCCATATCTTGTTTGATGGCCCTAGAATTTCCCATCTTCTCTTCTAAAGATAAATGTAGGCCCATTCCCTTCTTATTATCAACCCCTCTTTTCCCTTGTCCTTAGTTCCTTAATTCTTTCATGAATTGAGTAGTTTTGTGCTTGAAATCCTCATCAATTATTAGACTAAAATGACTAAGTTTGTTAGGCTCCTTGATCAATCTATCTAAAATGTGGAATTTAATCTTCTTCTTCCTTGAGGTCCTTATAGATGTCTCCCATTTACTTGGACTAGTTGCTCATGGACTTGATCTTATCAATTAGTATCAGTAACACCTAGAATGTGGAATTGGTGTAATCAGTGAAGCCTATAGTCATGCAACCTACACGACCTATTAGAAGTACATAATATTAGAAAGAAGTAATTTTTTTAGTCCCTATAAGAGGACATCATTGCATAATGTACAAGTAGGTAGACTAGGAAAAATAAAAGAGAGATTGTAGTTTCAATCATCATCAAATCCATGTTATGTTCAAGTGTTCATTCTCTAAGTATTTTTTGACAAAATTGTGTGTATTAGGCATATCTCATTGAAAACACTTATAATAATTATACAAAGAGTCATTTACATCATCTCTATGTTAGTAATAGTCTTTGACCAATCTTGGGATCATAGTGAGAGCTAATTTCCCATTTGTCAGTGTTATTCATGAAAATATTAGATCAACCATTTTAAATCCATATAGATAGTGTTTGACTTGATGAACTGGGAGTCTATGATGTGGATGATCACCAACATATCAAAGTTAGACTAGATTATGGTGGAGAAATTGACAGTGTTTGTTAAGATGGTAAAGGTGATTGAAAATATTTTGTAGGTTTTTGAATTCGAATAGAGACATAATTTTAAGATAAGAATACCAAGAAATCAAAATAACCTATAGAGTTGAGACAAATTTTAGAGACCACCATGTATATCCAATGTGAAGGACAGTGCTAAGATCTACCAAGGAGATACACAAGACATAAAAAACCATCATGATGCTCATAAAAACTCTACTTTCTACTTTGCCTTGCGAAAATCCCTTTGTGACTATGGAAAGCTTTACTTCGATGAGCTAATATAAAATTTACTTCTAAGAAAATTATTATTTTATGTAGATTACCAAATAAGGATAATATTAGTGGATCTCAAAGCTGGATATGACACAGACTATGAAGATGAGGTTGATGTCCCCAGGAAGCATCCCCATCTCTTAGTGCATAATTATTGAGCTCATCTCTAAGCTTGATTTTCCCACCAATGAATAAAAATACTTGTGATTCTCTTTCATAACAATAAAATAATTTGGTTCTATTTATAATTTCTACTCAAAAATTAATTCTATTTGATGCCCAACTTATAAAAGGGCTAAATATGTTGGAGAAATGATAACGGGAAGAAGTCCAAACATATATTTATCTTCTCAACAGGGCACCAATGAAAATTTTAAAGGAAAAAATTTTAAAATAAGTATGGAGTGTTAAAAATCCATCAATTTCTCAACTATGTGTTTATTTTCATAACATATATGCATGTACCAACTCAAAAGAGGAAGAAAATCAAGTTAGTAACACTCCCATGCATCCTATTTGTTTATACCACTACCTCAAAGGCATAACATCTAAAGGATCTTGAGATGAGGAAAATATTTGAAAGTAGGGATGTGGATTATGATGAGTCATCCTTTAACTCAATAATATAGAAGTAAGAATCAATACCAACCACCTCTCATCATTTACTCTTTGAATCAGATGATGAGGAGACTTCCCATAAAGAAGATGAGTTGTAAGGGGAGATGCATGTTGATCTTGGAGAATTAGAACATGCACTAGGCAGTTATTCACATCAATTAAGTATTTCTTCACATTAGTAGTAGAGTTCCCATTTTAAGAGAGTACAAAGCACCATCAGAGACTCCCATACTTCATCTAGAGTCAGAATGAGGAGTCAGACAAGATATGAGGTAAATTTTGTACTCATAAGTATAATATTTTATCACTCTAAACCTAATAATGTTTGATAAGCAAAAATTCAACCATAGTGAAATAAATCCATGGATGATGAATATGACTCACTCATTTAAAATCAAACTTGGTAACTTATCAATTTGCCTATAGGAAAGAAATTCATAGGCTATAAATGGGTTTTCAAGACTAAATATAAGGAAGATAGATCCATCGATAAGCATAAAACATGACTTGTAGCAAAGGCATATGCTTAAAAGTAAGGTATATGAAGAAAACATTGAACCCACTATTAAGATCAAGACCATCAGAGTCATTTGTGCATTGGCATCACATAATGGATGGAAACTTCAACAGTTGGATGTCAAGAGTGCTTTACAAAATGGTGATCTAAAATAAGTATACATGACCCAACTAGAAGGATTTGATGATGAAAACCATCCTAAAAAGGTATGTTGTCCCATAAAATAATTGTATGGTCTGAAAGAAGCTCCTAGGGCATGGTACATCAAGATAGAGGATCACCTTTAGCAACATGGTTTTACTCATAGCCCCTTAGATTGCAACTTGTACATAAAGAAGGTAGGGATATAAATAATCATTCTTGTTTTATATATGGATGATATTTTGATCATTATAAGTTTATAATATTAGGTTGATATTGTGGAGAATGACCTCAAAATATCCTTTTACATGACTAGTTTGGGGCCACTACATTGCTACGCTAGCTTGGAGATATGGAAAAAATAGAATCACATTTTTATCTCCCAGATAAAATATGTCAAGACACTCCTGTAATGTATAGAATGTTAGATTATAAGCCTCTTTCAACACTAATGGAGAAAGTATGATAACTCTCTTGATTCTAGGACTCACTTCAAATGTATATACTCTCTATAGATAGATCATTGGGAGTCTCATCTGCTTAATCTACACTAGACCAGACATATGTATTTTTGTGAGCTATCTATCCAGATTCATGTAGGAACCAAAGAACTATTTCTAGGCTGAAACAAATCATGTTTTGAGATATGTCCAAGGTAAACTTGAGTATGGTTTATAATAATATAATAATACTCAACTCTTCTTGTAGGGAGACACCATCTTAGACTGCACTAGTTCTATTGATGATAGAAAGTCAATGTCAAGATACATATTTCACCATAGATCTAGACCAATCCTGTGGATTAATAAGAAGAAAAATATTGTTTAGATCTCATCCACTGAGGTAGAGTATCACATTGTATGTGGAGTTGTGTGTAAGGTGATATGGTTACATCATATTTTGGCTGATATGGGTTTTAATGAAAAGAAGCCACCTATCATTCATTGAGATAATCAAGGTGTGTTAAAGGTTGTGAAGAATACCATTTTTCATCAAATAATGAAGAACATAAAGGTTGAATGTTACTACATTTAATAAAAAATATTAAACCACCACATCCATCTCTAATATTGCCCAATAAATGCATATATAGAAAATATACTCACCAAATCACTTGGAAAGGTGAAATTTGAGTTTTTTAAGGAGTACATGTGTAACAATAATGTAAGACCTTGAAAAAACATACAAATTTAGTGATCAAAATGTGTAAGACCTTGAAAAAACTATAAAATTTATACATGGTTACTAATATTGAGATATGTTTTAGGAAGTCACATTTTATTAATTATTTACAAGAGGTGTTACATAATCCTCTTACACCTGATAATATTTATACCCTTTACAAACTAGTTTTATTTCACCCAAGTTTCCATTTTGTGATTGAAAAGGTGATCTTAAATGAAGTCTCTAATATTTCTATGTGGCATGTCATGATTATGCTTACATTGATAGTATTTTGACCAAATTATTTTGATGGAGCCTAAAAATAATGCTTTAGGATGGTTTTATGGTTTAATGCTCTAATTAGTGAAATCATTGAAACCTATATCAAATCAAATCTTGGTACATTTTTATATCGAGAAAAATATTTCATATCTAAAATTATAAAGACACAACAAGGAACATATGAACCTATCAATGATATTTTTTGAGATATAAAAAATGTTTGTTAAAATGGAAAATCCAATGGAAGATAAATAACATCAAGACATAGTCAAATAAATATTTCTTTCCCCATTACTTGAGTCCATTATTTTTTAAAAATTTAAATATTTTGATGACTTACATCATATTATTTGAGACTGTGAAATAAACTTATTTATTTTAAAACTCTTAGGTATGTATAAAACACACCGAATACATATAATATCAAATTTTATATCAAACTATGCTAAAATATGAAACTTGCAAAACCTAAATAATTAAAAACCATAATGGTTAATGTAGTTCATAAAAACCTAATCAAATCAAATTATAAAATTCACATAAGTGATAATTTACATGATTACCAGAGTTTCCATATTATCTAATCTATAATATTGTGGAGTGTCATCTCTCATATATCTCACTCCTTCCATAGAGGTTGATATGAGTCCACATCTGCCCTAAAGATATGATGCTAATTTATACTGTGACTATAATGAGTTCCCTAAATAGTGTACAAACATATATTATGCATTGAATCATAATATTTAAGACCTTATTGGTGACAAAAACATTGCATTTGATGATTCTCCAAAGGATTTTGGTTCACAACATGGTGATCACAAGAATCATAAGATATTTAAAAACCCTTTACATGATCATTTTAATAAATATTTTAAAAAAAATTTACATAAAATGCACATCCTCCTACATCATATTATAAGAACCCATTCGATGTGATTATTTGATATTATACACAAAATAAATCATATTCTTTACAGACCTTATATTACGTTTGATGAAATGAAATAATCAATTACGCCCTAGATCTTCATCCATTATTTATTCAAGAAAACCTTTATCATAATCATATATATATATATATATATATATATAGATATATATATATATATAATTTATCCCTTTGACCAAAATTACGAGAGTATTTGATGGGACATCATAACATGTGATTGGTGAGATTAATTTACCTCTATAGGTTCACATGTGATTACCAATATTTTAGTTATATAATATGCATTAATCTTCTATATATTATTTCTATAACCTTAGATATGTAAACTCCATATAATAAATTTAATAGTGAATTGGTGTATTAAATACATTCACACCAATGGGGTAGTCATGGCTCTTATAATTGTATATGAACATATACTGGAATAGGATAAGTGTATTCCAAGATAGTTAAATATAAAACCTACTAAGGTAAATCATTTGTGAAAAGGTAAATACCATGTAATCCCATTTCATAGGTGGTCCATACTTGAGAGGCATTTGCACCAAATATTCATAGTGGATTCAACAAAACTTTCATCTACTCCTACATAAAATACCTAATTACCTAGAGAAGCTAATCATGTTCAAATTACATCTACTCCATAAAAACCATTTATAACTAAAATATGGGTTTCAATAAACCTTAATCCTAAATTTTATTCATAATAATATATTCTTATTATACATAGGCAAGATACACCTGATTATACATATCTAAATATGATATATATGCATGCTCCTTAGTTGTACTGCCAATTTCAAATTCCATATTTAGATATTAGAGATACCTATGAGAATAACTAGGAATGTATAATAGTATAGAATATTTATTATCAAATATTATAAAAATGAAAAAACATGTGAAAATTTTTGAAAAAAAACTCAACATTTCCTTATTTTGTTAGTTCATGCATCTATGGTTTTCTATTTATATTAGTAGATAAGATATCATTTCATTCATATATACACATAAGATTTATCAATATTTTAGTGTGATATAACATACTCAGACATGTGATTTATATACTTCAATATGTTGGACCTTTCCTCTACTCACATCATATAGTAAGTTTTGGGCATCTACTGTCTTTGATCATGAGTCATACATGTTACATATCATTTATGATCATTTTTACATTATCAAGTTTGATATTATATGCTAGAACTTACATGTGTCTATATCCATACTAATATATTTCATAGTCTATATGATATGTTGTGTTACATAACATTTTTTATTAACACATATATGCAAGGACTAGTATAATAATAGGCTTACATTGGTTGTTTATAGTTCATTTATTTCAACTGTCACTTAATTAAATGTATTATATTGATTGCTATTGTATTTATTATATAAAATTTGAATATATTATTTTTATATTGGCCCTTATGGAATTATATATTTATTGGGGATTTGAATATGTCATTATATGTGGATTTTACATTTAAATATGTCATTCATATTGATTGTTTGTCATTTTAACATGCCCCTTGTATGAGGTATCCTTGGACCATTCCTTTGAATTACATTGAGTTCCCTTTTATGTGTTATGGATTAATTTTTAAGCTTGTGTTGTTACCCTCTAAAAATTTCAATAATATATGTAATACATCTCAATACATGGTGTGATTAAATAATAGGAGCCTAATTGATATATCTACTTTTATTTTATCCCTATATGCTACATGATTCATAAAAAAGTTATATAGATACCATATAATTTTAATGTAAGGTAGTTACAAATTTATTTTTACCTCACATAAAAAGGGGTAAATTTTAGTGGAGGCATGTCATAGAGGCATGACCTCAAAACTTATACATTTTCACATTTTCCAAATTACATTGGGGTAATGTGATAAGCACAAAGTATCCAACATTAAAAGTATAAATTTTGAAAATTTTGATATCTTTTTTAGCTATGCAATTTTTTATTGGTAACTATGTTGTAAACCACCCATACATATCTCATAACGCATATATATATATATATATATATATATATATATATATATATATATATATATATATATATATATATATATATATATATATATATATCATGAATATGGGATTCATGAAGATCTTCATATAGGATGATTTCATGAAAATATATGTGAAAGGAAGGTAAATCAAAATTTAATGGTAAGATGAATTTCTATCCTTAAACTAAACAAAAAGGAGTTTATATAGTGGTATTATAAATGCTAATACTATAAGCCCAAACTATAGAGAAAAGTGTGAGATATAAGTCATAGAGAGAAACTCTTATAATATTTTAAAATATTTTTTTAATGATTTCAATTTAACCATTTCATTTATGGTGATAGAGTGTTGAAAATTTGTGTAATTTTTAATTTTTCACAATTGTTTCAAATATTTATTTTTGAAATTCTTATCATTATCAGAGATAATGGTTTGATGAATTATAAATCAATATATGATTTTATTAAGAATTAATTTTGTGATAGTGACACTAGTAACATTTAAAAAGAGAATAACTTTTACCCACATGGTAAAGCATTGGTGGTAGTAAAGATGAAGACATGGCCATCCATAGATCCAAGTATTTTCCCACGAGATCTAATCCACACATAGAAAATGGTAAAGGAGACTCCAAGGTTTCAATCTCAACTAGAGGAGAGAGAATGAGACCATTATTTATTTTAAAATGACTAATTTTTTTAGCAAATTAGATGGCATAATTTTCAATATTAGGCCAAAAATATCATATGTGTAAGCATTTCAAGTTGTAATGTGTTCACTATAGTGACTGATATAAATTACCCCATGTGCTTTCTCAATGAGAGAATTAAATTCATGTTGAGTAGAACAATGTATGAAGATAACTTGAACGTTATGATAATAAACTATGTCATCTATTAAAACATGTTTTAAATATTTATTTTGAAGTCAGGTCTTTTCATGATATTAAGCCTCTAAAAGGTAGGTATGATACTCAATAAATTTGATAATGTATTTCTACCATGGGATTTGTTGAGAAGTGATGGATTTGATGTGGAGATATTAGATTCATCTTTGGAGGGTATATTATAATGTCAAATCAAAATGTGAAAGGGAAATTTTAGATCATGAAGTACTTTATAAGGGTGAAAATGAGAGGTTGATGGAGTAAGTTAACGAACTATATTGTTTATTTATCATTGATTACCTAGATAGTAAACGATGCAAATTATTTATCAAGAGTGGAGATAGTTTGTTGACATGGGAAATAATTTCACCTTTTAATTGATATTAGTCATTGACATGATGACATATAAGTTATAGATCTCTTAATTCCTAAAATTATGTGATGTTTAAGTATATCTACTTGAATTTACTACATTATTAATAGAAAATCTAAAGGAATGATTATTATATGATGCTAAAATAAGATGTATATTATCTAAGATCTTTAAAGGAATTTGATTCCATCAAAGTGAAGTGTCCAAGTATCTTCATGAAAGTTGATTGTAAGTTTTGGTAGTTATTTGATGATAGCTTTTGTTATAGATTTGGAGTTCAAATTTTAAATTTTAAATTGATATGGGAGTCGACAAGGTGTATAATATGATCAAGTAGTCATTGGAAGGTGGTATTAGAGTAAGAGGATGAATTTGTTATTCCTTTATGTGATCGAATGATTTTCTAAATGCACATGTTAATTAAGGATAAAAAACATTCTTTAGGGTATAATTTACTAATTATATTTGGTAAAACATCTCATTAATGAGTCATTGGATAACTCCAAGTTTCCTAAGTTAGGTATAAATGTCTAAAATTGAATGAGGAATGGAAGTGTTGAAAATGTCCTTGATTATATTAGTATATACATAAATACCATGTATCAAAGCTATAAATCATAAGAGTTTTCTATAACTTAAAACAAAAACACACTTGTGAGGAATGAGTCAAATTTTATAAAGAGTTATCCAATAAAATATGAAACCAAGGTCATGCACATGATTTTTATGACGTTTATATTTATAAATAAGATAATATACATATGTTTCAATAATTTTTTGAATAATATCATAAAATATATGATTTATTACACGTTGGTGATTTTCACTAAATTTTTTGAGGTCGAATGACATGTTAATGTAGCAATAGGTACCCTATTTAGAGGTGAAATTAGTGTTATATTTATTGTCAAGAGTGATGTTAATCTAATTATATCATAATAAAATATAGATGACAAAGAGAAACTCATATCCAACCATAGAATAAATAATTACATGGATTTATGGTAAAGGAATGTTTAGTTATGACATACTAAGTTAGTATTACCAAATATGATATAAATATGAATGAATAGGGTGAAATTATTATGAATAAGAATAGTAGTGGATACGCTTTCTGAGGAATCTACATGTTTGATGCATTAGAATATAATATCTTGATTATATCTTTATGACATAGGGTAGAAGTCTTAGGATAATTTTCATTACTTTTGATGGTCTGGATTTACATCAAGATAGGTAATGATATTATGGACAATGATGTTAGGATTTAGACAAGGCATGTATTCAGATGACCAATAAAAATATTCATTGTATTTTTTAAATAAGAGGCTATAGTTATTATGTTATTTGAGATGAAATTATTTAGAGACAAGAATATACATAGGAGAGGTAGTGGTGTGGTAATTGATTGTAATAGTTTCTTGAATAAGGATGGGATTTCCATCCTTGAAATGATATGAAGAGGGAGGAATCTTGTAGATAGGGTGTGTGGTGTGATTTATGCTATCAAAAAAATTATTAAAGTATACTTTTTTATTAAAATTAATAACCTTATGATGTTTGTGGGGAAGTTTAGGCTATCTATCAAGGATGATTTAGAGTATAGCTTCATCAATGGAAGCATAAGTAAAGGTCAATAATATTTTATATCAAATTCAACATTTATAATATGATTACATTTACTATCAAATTCAGACTGAAACTATATGAAAGTGATAGATTATACATATAATTTAATGTTAAAAATATAATTATAAGATAAGGAATTAGGTTGTACACTATCATCCTAGCTAATACATTTTAGCATAGAAGAGTTTGGCTTAACCATATCAGTATATTTTATATAATTTTCAATGATAGGAGTAGGTTTTAATACATCAATTTTATCGATGTAGTCTATTATAGGTGATGAATTGGAATGAACTATATCAATGCTTGAGGATAATTAGTTGTTGTAGGTTAGGATTCAAACTAGGACTATATTATATTGACATATATAACAAAATAACTAAGAAATCAAAAAATTATCAGGTAGACTGATATTAATATGAGTGTAAGAAATTAGTTGAGTAGTATTGGACTAGCTAATGCTATCATATATAAAATTATGAAATATTTATTGAATAAAACATGGAGTGTCTATTAGAGGTTTATCAACAAGGGGGAGATAACCTTGAGGTTATGATTTAATATCAATATAGTCAAATGATAAATGAATGATGTGAAAATCATGGTTGAAGGAATGAATTTTAGCTAGAGTATTTTAATAATTCATAACATCCAAGTATCATGATTTAAATTTAGAAATAATGTATCCATAGTCGTTATAGGGATACAAATTAAATGTATGAGAATTTAATAGATCAATTTCATAAGGAATGTATGTAGTGGAGCCATATATGTTACTAAAGTGTAAGGGCACATGGTTAGATGACTTTAAAATATTTTGGCTACCCCATAATTATTAAAAGTGAAATCATCATGTGTAATATGTTTCATGAGCATTACATGGTGGATGAATTTTATTAGCATCTTCAATTAAGGGAATATCTCTATCAATTAGAATAATAGGAGGTAGCCATTATTATATCTTAGGAGATAATTGAGTGGTATTTTTATGTTTTAAAATTAATTAGGTTTTTCATCATTAGAATTTTTAAGAGTGACATGTATATGAGGATGCATATTGATAAACTCAAGAAGAGGTGTCTTATTGATGTGAGAAGTAGTTTGAATGTGATATTACAATTTGGGTTTGGGAAGTTGAATGCTCCAAGGGTTGGGATTTGACTCATATTTTTAATGTCTTCCATTATATATCAACTTTATACATTGGCTACCAGAAGATGTGATATAATTCATGTGATGAGTCCATGAAATGACAAAGAGCATGTTTTAATATAATGGTATATATAAAACCATAGTATTTGTGTGTATGGTTCTGGGTCTAATAGTGAGAGGGAGCCAAATGAAATTGAGAGTATTTCAATTGGTTTTATCAAAGGCACCATAAGTGAGAAAGGTTTGGTTAAGGTTATCTTTGGAGTATCTAATTTTTTTAATTAAACAAAGAGAGGTAACATTAATTATTGAAACATCATCTACCAATAATTTATTTAATAAAGTAGTGTTTATTCCAATATTGATGAAGAGGGTGGGTCATTAGCTCAAAAAATAATTTCACCATTAATTGTGTCTTCTTCTAGAAACTTAATGGAGGGTTTCATAAAATGATAATATGGATAAATGGCTTCAATATCATGAATTTCCATAGGCGTGGGACATTTATAGGTGGAAAAAGATATATAATAATCATTATATGTGGGTTATTAAATGCTTTAAACTTATTATATAAGTAATTGTCAATGATAAGGAGAAGTTCTTACTAGTTCAACAAGGGGAATTTTTCAAAGAATTGAGATAAAATCATATACGAAATTACATTTTCGTTTAGAATAAATAGTATAAGGTCTATATTGAATAGGTATGATGTTCTTAGTAGGGATAAAATAAGTGTGTGGAGGCTTTAATGGTGTATTTGGCTCTTCACTAGTGGGTTGTTCTGAAAAAGTAGTATTTGGTATAGTATCCTACATAATTTACACCTAGGTAAAGTTTTTATTAGGTTTAGTAATAGGGTATTTGTGAGTGGGATTCTGATAGTGACTAACATATTTATATTTTTGTAATGTTTGTAATAATTAGCATTAATATCACAAATATTTCTTGGAGTGTTGTGTATTGGGATCTAAAAATTTATATGATTTTTAATTTTTTTTATTTGTATAATAATGTGAGGTTATATTTAAAAAAAAATATAAGATATTAATAATGTAAAAAAACTATCATATAATCATTAGAAAAACACAAACTAACTAAGCAAGAAAATCAATAGGCATAAACTATAATATGCATGAAAGTCAAAAAAATTATATTTATTCTAATTCAATGAATAAAAATCTTTATGTAAGAGGCTTCAAATAAAAATTGGATTTGACATGAAAAATTAAAATAAAAATATAATAAAATAAAGATGCCTAAAACATCTAAATATAGCAGACCCATGCAATTTTTAGAAAATTGTAAATTTTAGTAACTTTTGACTTCTAATGGTTTTTTTCAACCATTATTTTTATAATTATTTCATACAAGTTTGTATTGGACTAAAAATATTTAAAAGTACTATAAAAACTAAAATCATCCTAGTGGATGAATTTCAACTAAAGTTGACATCTAGATACAAAAGTACATTATTTATAAAAAAAAATCCTACAAAAATTACAAAAATGTATTTTAGACCCTATGATGACCATGTATGACCCAAAAAGTTATGAATACATACTTAAATGGATATATAGGTTTATGGTTGAATTGAACTTTCCTAGATGGTAATTTTGGTGCAAATGAGATATTAAATGGAGTTATAGATCAAAACCTACAGCCTCTAAGAGTTTGTTCTCCACATTAGATAATGATCAAAGTATTCCCCCAACATTATGGAAAATTAAAATTTTGCGATGGCACAACGTGTCTCATGAGAGTGGAGAATGTCAGTGTGGAACTAGAAAAAATTAGGATCATACCATTATGGAAAAGAAATAGTGGTGTGAATGAAAGGTTTATTTGGACATAAAAAATTTATCATTTCTAACACAATAAAGGATGTGTGTCAAAGAGTTTGATTATATAAGTTAGGGACTCACTTTTTGGTTTAAGGACATTTGGATTGAAATTTTTTAATGGTTATTCCATTATTTAAGGTTTGTAGATGTTCCTTTATAATATAATGAGAAGGTTAAAATTGATCCATTATTAAATATTGTCTTTTATCTTGATGTAAAGTTTATTATACGGTTTGGGGAGAATATATATGAACCTCATATTAAATTAAGGATTTAAGGGTTGTGACAAAGATTTTTAAGATATTGTCATCACTCATGTTATGGTCTAGTTTCTAAGATAAATACATTCATATTTTGATAAAAGTGTTGGCATGTTCATGATGATGTTTATTAGTATTGATGAAATTAATAAGGTTATTTTCACAAATATCATTATGTTTAAATTCCTTGACTAGAGCATTGACTAAATCCTATAGATTTAGAATGGAATGTGTAGGAAGTTGGTTACATAATTATTAATTAACATTTCCTAAAATATATTTCAAGAATTTTATTAGTATTAAAGGTATTGGTTTGGATCCATTCCTTGTAGATTTTGACAAAATATTTTAATAAAATGTAGATACTAAAGTTGAATATTTAAAGCATCTCATTCTTGTATATTTGATGGATATTAATCAGGGATCTACCCTTAAAATTGAATACCTCTCTATTTCTTAAAGGATCGCATTCACCATCTCACTATAACTAATTTATTAAATCTTATCCTGATCCATATCTTTTTTATGGCCTAGATTTATTATAGTGTATAGAAATCTTAAAATGTGACAAACATCCTTCACTATTGGTTTTAGATCCATACCTTTTTTTATAGACTTATAAACACTACTGAGTATAAAGGGACACCATCATTAATGGTAGTGTAAAGATACTTATCTAGTTTCTATTATCCATAATTCATATAGATTAAAAAATGATCAAAACCCATGGGTTTGCCTGATTGTATTTTTTAACCCTAAAATGAGATATTTTCAAAAGGTGTGGTTTAAATACAATTTTAATCCTTCCCATTACTCATCTATAAAATACCAAGAAAACACCTAGAAAATCTAAATCAATTAACTACACACCAGGTCTACTCTATTTTATTCATTCATATTTTTATACCAAGCATAAGAGTAGTCATATTACTAGTTTGAAGCATTCAAAGTGTATCCCATGAGTAATATTTGTCAAATTGAAAACTAGATCACTGCATGCATCTTTATATAGTATATTTCACCATTGTGAATACACTATCTTACACATAGGGGACAGCTACATAAGTATAAGGACCTACTTAGATTTTTAGATATGTAGGAAATTCCAATTTATAGATGTTTTTTTGTGGAATTATGACACCATGATGACACTAACCTATTTTTCAACAAAATCATTCCAAGGATGAATAAGGGTGAAGAGATAAGGTTTTATAAATTAGTGAATAATGATCTCCATTATCCTAGATTTGAATACATCATAATAGGGGCGATATAAAATATACATTAATTATTTTAGTTCCATCTTGATCCAGTCCATATTCTGTACTAGACACCTTGTAAAAGTCAGACACTAGCATCAAAAGTAGTGTCCAAGTCTGATAGTAGTGTTCATAACCAAGAAATTTAAATTTACATAATATGAATACAAATAAAAAAAATGATCCATCATAATTTACACCTATTTATATTTTATATCTTCATGGAAATAATAAAATATCCAAGTACCACTATTTATCATTTTCTGCAATATCTTTCAATAGATATACTTTAATATTTTTATCAATATTAGTTGTATAAATTAAAAATATTGTTTATCTAAGTTTTATAATAATTGGACTATTATAGATTAGTTTATCACCCTTATGTTGTCAATAATTGTATATTATAAACCCTATTCACCACCATATTTCTAATTTTAGGGTTAAACAATTGGTGAACCTAAGATTTGTATCTTAATATGAAAATAATAAATTTACCTAGGGTATTCAACCTATAATGTTTTTTCCTTGATATTTTTCCTAATCCATCTTATTATATGTATGAAACTTAAGTGTATCCCTAGATTAGGTGGTGTTTCTATTGAACAATTGGATCCTCCTCTTTTCTAACTTAATACATATCAAATCAATGAAGTATCAAATTCTATAACTAATAAAAGTGCCAATAACGAAACTAAATAACATACTGAATATGTTATCATAGAATAGGATTCTAGTAATGAAAGCAATTAATATAATTTAAATAATTAACATGATTAAATAGATCAAGATAAAGTATGAGAGTGTATCCTTTAAAACCCTAAAGATCTTGATGAGACCCTAAATACCATATAAGAAACAAAAAATAGAAAAAAAATATTAAATGAAGAATAAGGGTGCATCTATTAATCATGTTTTTATAGCTATGGGACATGACCATTTTCATGTAACTCTCCCCTTGAGTACATAATTGATTCATATATCTAATTGGGGCATGCATTATGTATTTACACCATTTTTCCACAAAATAAATCGTACTATTAATAACTATTCAAATGGATACATTAGAACTTATGAAACTTCAAACCATGGGTAAACATCCTTTGGTGACTTATAAAAATTCAAATATTACTGATCCAAATGTGCAAGGCATTGTGAAAACTAGAAAGTTTTTTCAAGCTAAGGTTACTAATATTAATTAAAAATATATTAAGTTTCCTTATGTTGATTAATACGAGGTGTTACATAATCTTCTTGCACATGAAATGTATTTGTATCCTTTGTGACCTATTTTTATTTCACCTAAGTTCCCATTTTATGATTGAAAAGGTGATCCTAAATAACATCTCAAATTTTTATATGAATAATGTCTTTATTATGCCTTTAATGATAATATTTTGACAAAATTATTTACATGGAGCCTCAAGGATTATGATTTATCATGGTTCCATGATTTACCTCTCCAATAAATGAAATAATTAAAGGCTATATTTAGTTAGTTCCTAACACATTTTTATATCAACATGATTGAAAATATTTCATATGCTCAAATTACAAAGACCAAATAAGGAACTAGTGAACCTATTAGTGATATGTTTTGAGATATAAAATAATGTTAGCCAAAATTACAAAACCAATGGTAGATAAACAACTTCAAGACATATTCAACAAAATCTTACTTGCCCCATTACATGATTTTCAAATATTCTAAACTATATATATATATATATATATATATATATATATATATATATAATATATATATATATATAAAACTAAGCTAAAAAGTGAAACCTTTGGTGTGTATATATGTGTGTGTGTGTGTGTGTGTGTGTGTGTGTGTGTGTGTGTGTATGTATATATATATATATATATATATATATATATATATATATATATATAAGCTAAATTTCTATATATGTTGTAGGTTTCACTTTATAGCTTAGTTTTATATAGAAATTATATATATATATATATATATATATATATATATATATATATATATATATTTGAATTTTTGAAAATCATGTAATGGGGCAAGTAATATTTTTCTGAATATGTCTTGAAGTTGTTTATCTACCATTGGTTTTGCCATTTTCGCTAACATTATTTTATATCTCAAAACATATCACTAATAGGTTCACTAGTTCCTTATTTGGTCTTTGTAATTTGAGCATATGAAATATTTTCAACCATGTTGATATAAAAATGTGCTAGGAACTAATTGAATATATCCTTTAATTATTTCATTAATCAGAGTGGTAAATCATGGAACCATGATAAATCATAATCCTTGAGGCTCCATGTAAATTATTTTGTCAAAATATTATCATTGAAGGCATAATAAAGACATTACTCATATAATATATATATATAACAAATTTCTGTTATATATAAAACTAAGCTAAAAGGTGAAACCTAAAGTAACAAAAAAAACTAAACAAAATGACTAATGGAAATTCATAACAAGCTAATTGAAACATTTTATTTTAATGAAAAAAGTGAAAATTTATAAGGTTACCCAAGTCTACATATTATTTACTTTAAAATTTTGTGGAGGTTCATCTTATATCTCTCCCTCCTTCCATAGAGGTTGATATGTGTCAACCTATATCTAGATGATATCATGTTAATACATATTGAAACTATCAAAAACTCCATGGGAATCAAATGAAAATATGTTATACCTTAAATAATAATATCCAAGACCATATATGTGGAAAAAATATTGCCTTTGATGATCCCCTAAATGATTTAGGTTCACAACCTAGTGATCACGAGAATTATAAGATACTTAGCTGTCCTTTACAATATCATTTTAAGAAAGATCCAAAAGTTAAAATTAAATATAATGCACATCCTCATCCATAAAATTATGGGAACCTATTATATGGGATTATTGTAAATTATACACACATGATACCTATTATTGTTTAAAGACCTTATATTACATTTAATTATAGTAAAATGGTGGATGATGACTTAAATCTTCATTCATTATTTATTTAAGCATAGTCTAACCATAAGCTTATTTATAGTGTTATGATAGACAATGGTGCTAGTGATACTATATGTACCATGACACTTTTTACAAATTTTAGGTATACACAATGAATTATACCTTTCAACCTAAACTAACAAAGCATTTGATGGCACATCATAACATGTTATTGGTGAAATTCATTTACCATTATAGGTTAGACCATCACATTTGGTTGCCACATTTATAGTTATAAAATATATAAGAGTATTTGATATGATATTTAGATGAAATTAGATACATAAATTCCATGTAGTACCTTCCATAGTGCATGGGCATTAAATACATTCATACCAATAGGGTAGTCACATTTCTATAATTATATATAAACATATATTAAAAAAATATAATTCTTTTCTAATATAGTTAATTATAAAAACTACTAAGGTAAATTATCGATAAAAGGGGTAGAAATATGTAATCCCCATTTTTAGGTCTCCCATACTTGAGATTTATTTACAATAGAGTTATATAGTGGATTTCATAGAATCTTCATCTACTCCTCCACAACATACTCAGTTTCAAGAGAATCTAAACATGATCCATTTATTATTATTATAAAAAAACCATAGAGAAATAAAATATGGGTTCATGAGCCCCTACACCTTTTATTATTTTCTCACAACCATATATTCCTATTGTACATAGGCAAGATACCAAAGATTTTTCAAATCTAGATATGATACCTATGTTTTCTTCTTAGTATTAGTACATTTTTCACATTCCATATTTAGAGATTAGAGCCACCTTTTGATAATCCTTAGATGTTATCATAGGATAATTATTTTCATATCAAATATTCAAAAAGTGAAAAAACATTCAAATAAATAAGAATATAAAGAGAATAATTAGCATTTATAAAATTTATCAGTTCATTAGAATCTATTTTGTTTACTTTAGGTTATTAGCTATCATAATATTTAATTCTTATATACATGTATGTTCTAATCTATACTCATATATAATGTTAAATTTGGTATTTTGAGTGTGGCTTATGATACTCAATCCATTGGTCCCTCTTGTGTGCTCTCATGACCCTTCTAGGCATCTTTTTACTAATTCCCAATCATTTGTAGGCTTTCAAGACCTCATTCTAGCTCAACTAGGACCCTTTTTCCATGCTTATTCCATTCACCCTAGGTCTCATAGCCTTAGGATAATAGCACCCAAATTAGATTATAGTGCTGGAACCTAGGGTGTCCCTTTTCAAATGCTACTATCTAATCACATTTTGAGCCCAGGTGACTATTTTTACCCAATTCCTCTTCTTCATTCTGTCAAACTAGTGCGATTGCATTTAACCCATGATCCATAGATCTCTATAAAATCCCATTCAAAGTTAATTTATAAAGGTTGGAAATTATTTTCATAAGAATACAAATAAGACCACTATGGAAATTTTCCCTATTCTCTACATACAGCCAACCAATACAACCACAAGCTCATTCAAACCCTCACACCAATATATATCCACCTCAAGCACATCTAAGTTATCATTTTAAAATTTCCATTACACTATTGCATTAAGCACATCAAGTGGGAGAACTATATATGGCTTGATCCCTCTTCAAAGTATTGGTATGTAGGTAGTGTGCCCACACAAGGGGTGTAGATACATGTTTAGTGCATCTTACACACATTAACCTCCCCTCTTTCTCCAATATTTAATTCAAGTTCAAGCATATGGAAAACCTATGGTTAGAGATTAAATCATATCTACAAAGAGCTTCATCAACAATTTAGACTTAAAATTTCTATTCATAGGCAAAATAATATAGGGAGAATCAACAAAACCTAAAAAAATCAGATCTCTATGACTAGTTTAGATGACAATGATAGGACCCCAAGTGTCATATTTTTTGTTCTCCTATCCTTTCACTGAAAAAAATCTAGATCATGATTTGCAATAGTGTCCTAGCCTTGCACAACCAGTATCAACTTCTATTTTAGTCATCTTAGTCTAGTTTAAGCAAAGTTATATTTATCTTCATTTATTTATATTTTTAGAAAGGTTTAAATTATAAATAATTTATATGAATAAGTGGATTATTTGTTGAAATATTATTTAATAATTTAATTAGCTCAAACCTTTAACTAAATTAGGAATATTACTCCAATATTCCTAAAATTGCTAAATAATTTGATGAACCTGACATACTTCATTTGTGCATAAAAACCATATAATCCTTAGGGTAAATTCCTTATTGACTTTTACAGTATTTTTATGATTTTTTTCTTGCCTATTTAAATTAAAAATTTAATTTAAATTTTAAAATTTGATAGTAATTTAAAAAATATATTATTTTTCAAAACCCTAGTTGCATATGGTAGGTCCCTTTAAATCAATAATTTTACAATAAATTTTTTTCTTTTTACCTACATATTTAAGTCAAAAATTCACATTAAAATTTAAAATTCCTTACTAATAATAAAAATTATATCATTTTCCAAAACCCTAGTTGTATATACTACGTCCCTTTATTTGATGGAGGTATCACTTTACATCTAAAATCAAATTTCACATAATAGAAAGAATGGATCTCACTTATTTACACATATTTCTTATATTTATTGAAAATAATAAGGAGACAATACTTAGTCCTATCATGTACATGAATGATGAATTTTACCATGTGTTCATGCAAAATTTCATTCTGGACTTTTCATAATATGGGATGATATTAAAAAGGTTACTACTAAACATGTTAAGATCCCTATCCTTCAAGGCAATGTTTACTTTTATTTAATACACTGCTTCATTACATATTTTATTCTCTCATTTGGAATAATTTTCAATTATATCTTTCTAAATATATTAGAATTTCCATATCACAAGTCAATGTTTTTTATGCATTAGTGCACAATCCCATGCTCTCTATCCCTTTTTTGTTATCACTCATGTGGAATATTCCTTATAATCATATTTATATACAACTTATAACTCTAATTAATTCTTGAACATGTTATCTCTTTTTTATGTGTAATTTAATTAAAAATAAAATCCTTACATGCTTAGAGGATCCATTACATATGCTAACAACCACATGTCAAGTTTGAATGTCATATATTATGCTTAGAAAAATATTTCCTTCTCCTCCTCTCCCCTAAGAGGGTGATGTCTAATTTCTCTCTAACCAAGTCCATGCTATCACACCTCAAAAAATGTGAGGCATCCCATACTATTTTTTCCTAATCCATAAATTAAACATATAGCTTCTTCAAACCTTCTTCAATATATGTGCTTACATGTTCAATTAGAAGCAACTAGGGTTTTCACTTGTGAGACTGTAAGAGATAAAATCACCACTATGAGAAAGTTAATTTTAGATTTTCAAACACAGACTCAACTATTACATGAAAATATTAAAACAGTGGAAAATAATATTATAATACAAATTAGTCAAAGGCACCCTAGTGCTAATTATGTATATGCACCTTCACCTAGTTAATTGGCTGAAAGAAAAGTTACATATAAAAAAAGGAAATCATAACAAAGTAACTCTATAACTAGTGATTTACAAAGCATTCAAAGATCAAATAATAATTGAAGTGAGGTACTAAGGAAACTGATTAAATATAAGTTGATCAAACTACCTCCTCTACATCTAGTGACAAAATCCATATATTATTTTGCATATCATAGAATGCATGGGTATCATACAAATTCATGTTTGGAATTGAATAAAAATATACAATAGATAATTTCTAATGAGAACCCTACATAATGTAAATCATTCAAGCAATCCATAATGACAAAGAAACACATTCACAATGGGTCAAAATCAAAAATGGTATAAAAATGATTGCTAAAGCATAACTTAAAACAAAAAAAGGATCAAAAAGAAAAATTAGAGAAATAGATAATACGAAAAGAATAGGTAAAACATGAAAAATATGCAAACCTACCTCTCCAAAATTAGTCTCAATTTTCAAAGCAGTATGGTTTTAGTCATAAATATCTACAATAGTTTGATTATTAAGGTCAAGGGTTGGGTAAGCATGTTCAAGTCATTACTACTCCTATTCTTACAGTTGATAATGTTTATCACCAAATTTTGGGATTTATAAAACATCCTAAGTAAAATCATTCACATACATAATTTTTCAAAGAAAATAATCTAGATACAAGAAAAGTCAACACTAACATTCCATTGGTTCAAAATAAATATGATAATTATGAGTGGAACAATACAGGTTATTATGATTTCCAAGATACTGACAATGAATACAAATATTCATAGTCATATTCACAACCATTCCCTCATGATTCATAATCATCCATGATTCCTTTATTTGATATAGGAAACCATGATAGGGAGTCTCTCATGAGACTCATCAGTTAGTATCATCTCTTCTCACTCTTTCCTTTATATAGGTTCCTTTAAATTACTTGTATATATTTTCTCAGTATTTATTCTACATAGTCTCCTTATGATTTATTTTACATATCATATTAAAATATACAAAAACATTCAAATATGTTATAACACTAAAAACAATATAACATTTAAAAATACAAAATACATTCAAGTAATTTAAAAACTGAAAAATATTTCAATTGTGTGTATTATCCATGCTTTAAATTTTTACTACCATGCTAGACTTAAATTCATTGTTATATGTTATTGTTTGTTATTTATCTACATTACCATGCTTCACTTGATCTTATTTGAGTGTGTGAAGTGACATTCAAATCCTTGATCATTTCACTCTACCCATTGAGGGGACATCCTACTTATACATTCGATACATACATCAATGTATTTACCTATTTGGGGTATCTTACTAATGACTACATCATCGAAGTTATGTCATTCATACACCACAAACTCTAGTTATCATGTTGACATACATTACTTATTAACTTAAATATATTACTCTTTCGACACTCTCTACTATATAGCACTTGTGTATTTCTTAGCATATACCTAGTCTTGTACTACATGTCTTACATACTTTCACTTATTAGATTATATTTATAGTATTTACATGCCTTCTTTTCTTTCTTTCCATAGCTAAATATCATTGCATTTCTCCATTTCTATTTTGTCTCTTATATGTGCCTTAAGACATTTTCCAATGTCCTTTGCTTCTATTATTGTGTGTGTGTCTTAGAAAACTTACCAATGTCCTTTGCTTGTACTCTTTTATGTGCCTATAGCCCTTATTCCAACCTTGACTATTTCCAATTATATGTGTAGGTGGAATTTGAACATGCTATGCTTATTTTCTAGTCTGAGTGACATTCGCCCATGTCCCTTATTTGCTTGGCGACTTGGACACTTTTGTAGGCTTATTGCTTCTTGAATTATGTGTTTTTCTTGTTTTATTCTCATTATTTTCAATGCAGTTATCCACATCATGCATTCTCTTGATTTCTTGGATGCCATGATGGACATCATGTTCCATCCCTTAATGATAACTAACAATTAACAACTAATAACTAATAACTAATAACTAACAACTAATAACAAAAACCTAACATTTATATTTTCAATTTAGTACATTACACATGATATTACATTATTATATCTATTTAGGCATACTCATATTTTATATAACAATATCCAATAAAAACTATGTTATATCTAGAGACATCTTTTCGATTATCATTGCTATATCATGCATTTTACAATATAACACACTTTTAGGGATATTTATTTTAATGGAAATTATTATAGGTCTTCATTCATACCCTCAGAAGAGGGGGAAAATAAGGTTTATCATAGAGATCAAATCTCCTACTAGTCAAAAAATAAATTTCTAAAACACTCAAAATATCAATCAGAGGTTAAACCAGGCAGAATAGATTAGAAAAATAGTGATGATTCCCTAATAGTCTTTAGTTTTAGAAAAGGACAATAGTGGTGGATATGTATAATAGCACTAGACACCAAGGTGTATTATTTTTTAGTGCTCCTATCCAAACAACAAGAAACCCAATTTTTCTAAAAATAAGGAGAAAGGTAAGCTTAGTTATATTTTTTCATATATAGATGAGTTTAGATTAAATAGTTTTAGTATAGTGTTTCACAGAGAATCCAGATATAGGGGGCATCATGCAAGACATAATGGATCTCACTTCCAATTTAAGATTAGGCAATTGGTATAACTTCCAAATCAGAATCCATGTTATACCCACTAATGATTGGGGGAAATGTGCATGACACATTGGTCCTCTTTTCTTTCTAAGTTCAACATATTACCTAAGCATTCTTAAAAATTGTGTGCCTTACTCTATCTACAAGTGGTTGGCATTAGTTTGGAGTTTATTTCATACAAGAATAACCTCTAAATTTGAGTGGCTTCCACATAAGCCTATGGCCTAGTTTTGTAGACGATTTCATACAAGCTTAATCTCCACATTTTTTCTAGTACACATCAAACTATCCATGCCACATTGTAAATAATTTAGATCATTCATGGGATTTAGGAGCCACATCATATGACATGCATTCATACATGTATTAGTTAATAGTTTCACATCATGGGGAAATGATGGATCCAAAGGACTAGCTAGCCTTTTTATTCTTGATCCACCTACTCAAAGGGATTGGAAACATACTCCAAGCATCGATTAACACACACATGATCATATAACTTCACTTAGTCAGAAATTATGGAGCCAAAGGGCCACATTTACATTATTGAGCCACTATTAGGGAATTAAACATTCATCTTTGTTCATGATATTACTCTTGGTACAACACATACCTAACATTATCTAGCATTAATCATCATTACAAAAGGTTTTTTATTAGTTTATGTACTTGGTGAGGTGTATTTGTTCCTTTCTCCTCCTCTCTCTCTTATGAAACTTTGTAGGTTCTTATTTTAGATAGAACATATATATTAATAATTGATCTATTATTTCTTTTTCACAATATATTTGGACTTCATGACATGATCTCTCTATACACACCTAACATCACACAACTTCATGGGCTTCACCATTGCAAGTAAGATTAGGTATGATTTCTATTTTTTGTTTATCATAATATTTCACTTTGTTGCATCACTAAAATAAAAGGGGGATAATATAGTCATATAAAATGTTAAATATGGTAGTTTGAGTGTGGCTTATGACACCTAATCCATAGTTCCCTCTTGCATGCTCTCATAAGCCTTTTAAACATATTTCTATTGATTCCCAATCTACTATAAGATTTTGAGACCTGATATTAGCTCTGTTAGGACCATTTTTCCATGATTATTACATCACTTCATGTCCCTTACCCTCAAGACAATAGAATCTAAGTTAGAATATAGCATTAGACCCTAGCATGTCAACTTTCTATTGCTCTTGTCTAATTACATTTTGATCCTAGGTGACCATTTTTCCCTGATTCCTCTTCTTCATTGTGTTGGCCTAGCATGATTGCATTTAACCCATGACCAATATATTTCTATAAATTCCCATTCAAAGTTCATTTATAAGGGTTGGTAATTATATTTAAAATCAAATAAGAATACAAGAAATACCACTAAGACAATATTTCCTATTCTTTACATACATCCAACCAATATAACCAAAATCTCATTTAAACCCTCACACTAGTCCCTAACTACCTCAAGCACACCTAATTTAGCATTTTTCCATCTTCATTACACTTTTTCATAAAACACATCAAGTGGGAGAACTAAATATGACTTGATCCTTCTTAAGAGTATTGGTATGTAGGTAGCGTTCTCACACAAGGTGTGTGGATACATGTTCAGTGCATATTACACACACTAACCCCTCCTCTTTCTCTAAGTTTTCATTCAAGTTCAAGAATAAGGAAAACCTAGGGTTGTAGATTAAATCAGATCTACAAGGAGTTTTGTCGATAGTCAAAAATTGAAATTTCATGAGTTGAATAATATAGGAATAGTAAATAAAACCCAAAAAAACTCAGATCTTTATGACTAATTTGGACAATAGTGACAAGACCTAGAATTTAGTATTTAACCCTAAAGTGTCCTATTTTTTATGCTCTTATCCTTTCACCAAACAAAAGCTAGATCCTAATTTGTGATAGTGTCCATGTCCTACATAGCCAATATCAACTTTTGTTTTAGTTGTCTTAGTCTATTTTAAGTTAAGTTATATTTCTCTTCATTTATTACTATCTTTAGAAAGGTTCAAATTATAAAAATTAATGGTTTATTTTTTACAATATTATTTACTAATATATTTAACTTAGACCTTTAACTAAATTAGGAATAATACTCCAATATTCCCAAAACTATTAAATTATAAGCATATTTTCATGTGATATATGAATACCCAAACACATGATGTATATAGTTCCATATGTTGGACCTTTCCTCTACTCACATCTTATATTAAGTTGGGGTCATATATTTTCATTTATCATAGTTGATAAAGGTTACATATCCTTTATGATAATTTTAACATTATCGTATCTAATATTATATGTTAACATATACAAAGGTATATATAAATACTCATATATTTCATCATGTTCTTAAAATGCTATGATACATAACATTTTTTTCTAACACTTATATGCAAGGACTAGTGTAATATGTTTATGTGGGTTGTTTATACATCATTTATTAAAATTGTAACTTCCTTAAATGTATTATGTTGTTTTCTAATATTTGAATATGTTAATTTCATAATGGGCTTTGTGACATTATATGTTTATTGGACATTTTAATATGTCATTATATGTGTATTATACATTTAAATATGTCATTCATCTTGATTATGTGGTAGTTGAACATGCCCCTTATATGAGGTCTCCTTGGACCATTACTTTACATTCCATCGAGTGTTATATTGTGTGTGATTTATTTATTTTTAATATTTTATTATTACCCTCTTGTTGTTTCCATGATATATATCATGAACCTTAGGACTTGACGTCATCACATACTATGAGACTAATTGATATATCTACTTCAATAATATCCCTATATGGTACATGGTTCACACACTAGTTATACAATTACCTTATCTTTTTTAGGTTGGGTACCTATTAGTTTATATTTCAATCACCTCAAAAATGGATAAATTTTAGTGGGTTCATGTCATAGAATCATTAACTCAACATTTTCATAGTTTTCAAGATTGTAGTGGGGGTATGTTAATAAGAGAACAACCTACATAATTATACATTTTCAAAATTTCCAAATTTCATTTATCACATGTCATAAGATCATGAACTCAAAATTTATACACTTAATAAATATACACATATTTTAGTGGGGCATGTCATAAAAACATGACCTTCACACTTTAATAAAACATCATCCCGATTCCATGATTTAGATATACACTTGGGTCAAAACCCTATACATTCTACTTATTTTTTATAGGTTTGAATTATTTTATATCCATGTGACATATACTCCATCTTAGACATATTATAGCTTCATTTTCCATGATATTTCACCAAAAATTTCAAAACTTATCAATTATGCTACTCGCTAGGATACACTAATGATAATAGGATGTACTATTATCAAGCCTTTTCTATGACAATAGTGGGCTAAATTTATAAATTGATGATATTAAATGATTAAAACTCACCAAATTTATATATTGGATTGATTAAATCATCCAATCTCATAAAATTTATAGGATGAGTTGATTAATCACTCACACTTACCAGATTATGTATATTAACACTTGATTTGTGTGATTGACTAATAATGATCTCAATGGACATGCATATAATCATGATTACAATATATTGGGCACACAATACCATCAAATATCCCTTTTTAAATATCCAAGGATTAGTTTTTAACATTTTATAGATCTAATTCTTTATAAAAAAATCATATTTACCAAGTCAAAACATTAAAAGGCAATATGATTGGGTTGACACACAAGTGTACTTATTCCTTACTCTCTTAATTTTAAAATATTTCAATAATTTAATTTTTTACATTATATTCACTGATTTATATTATAAAACTCTCTTGGTTATAGCTCATACACTAACAATTCACTTAAACTCATCTCAAGGAAAGGTAAGGTGTGTTATATAAACCCAAGTATGTATTTATTCTTGTTAACCTAGTAATTTCATCTTTGTGCATTACTAGATGTGGGGAGATGTACATAATATATCTAAATACTTTTATCTCTTGGTGTTGTACATTTGATAAATATTAATCAGGTTTATACCCTTTAGTTTTACACCATTATGATATTAAAAGTCTCCCATTTACCATCTCACTATGCCTAATTTATTATCCTTTCATCTAATAAACATCATTACAATGACCCATGTATATTATAATGCATAAAAATATTAAAACCTTATGAACTTCCTTCACTATAAATTTTAGAGCCATACTTATTTTTTATCCTTCTAGACATTACCAACCACATAGGGACACTACCACCAATGTTAGTGTTTAAATTATTATCCATGTTAGTGTAGGTTGTTTATTTTCCTCATATTTATTATATTTTGAATTGTTTTAGATTGAGGTAAAAGCAGGTTTTGAAGGGCCCCCGAAACCCTTTAACAGAGAGCAAAATAAGAACATCTAAGCCCACAGGCAACACCTAAAAAACACTACGGAGAGGTTGAAAAAATAGGTTTTAAATGGTCTTGAAACCATAAGAGACACATCCGGTCAAAACCCAGAAACAGAAGTCTGGTAGTACAACAAACAAAAGCTAACAAAAGGAGAACAAAGATCAGTACCAGTTTCTTAACCAACAAGGACTAGATTATTCATCCAGTTCCAGTATCAAGTTCATTCCTTCTTTTCCTTTCAAATCAGTTTCCTAGGTGGTAACCTCTAACAAAGCTCCTTTTTGTGTATCTTTCTTTCTGGAACTTTGCCTTGTCCTTTTGCTGGGACCCTCTAGTGCTTTGGTCTCCTCATTGGCTCATTTACCTATATTGATAGCAGCTGCACAAATGTTAGACGTTACTTCCTCCATTTTCTTTCTATTGTCCTTTATTAGTTCCCAGAGGTTGTTTTTGTAAGCTTTGAGCTTGACAGGGATCTCACTTAACCGATTTTCCATGTTGTTTACTTTGTTCCAAGCAGCATTCAGAGAATCTTCCAAAGTTTTCACTTTTCTCTTGAGATCAATGATCTCCCTACACAACCAGGAATCTAATTGGGAAGAAGACTCAGCTTTACAGTTAACCCAAGTCATAGGAGTGTGTATTTCATCATTCTGATTCTTCCCTCTCCAATCCTCAGAATTTTTATTGGGGCTATTCCTGGCTTCTTCAAAGAAGTCTTCTTGACTCTTTTATTCCTGCTCATTGATTCCATCTTGAATTTCCATCTCCATGTTTTGAATATCTTCCTGGACAGAGATTTCCTTTTCATTCTTAGAAGTTGGGTCCTCACCAGGATCTTCCTGGACAATGTCATCCTCCACCACTTTCTGGTTTTCCTCCGTCTCTTCTATTCTGGTAGCAGAATCCTCATCTGTATTGACTTTATCTTTTTCAATTTCCTAGGATCCTTCTTCATCATTACTAGAGTTGGTGTCCCAACTCTCAGTTCCATCTTCTTCCTCCGGTTTTTCCTCCTCAGGTTCTTCAATTCTCTTCCGACCCCTTTCTTCTTCTACATTCTGTTTATTAGGACTAGGGGTCTTAAATTTTCCTCTTCTACTTACATTTTCATTCTTTTTATTCCTTGGCAACTTATTTTTCCCCTGTTTGGGATACTTAACCAGTGCCCTATTCTTGCAATAGCCTTCAATAAGCAAAATAAGGCCTTCATGAAGAATAGGGCGCAAATCCTTTTTCCTATGAGCATAAAGGCTTTGAATCAGGAAGTAGCGAAGATAGAAAGGAAAAGACAAGCTCACCTTATGCCTGAAGTGGTTGAGGAAGACAAAATGGAACTTATGCACTCATTTGCTTCTTCCGTCCAGGATGAAGTACTCCCTTATATAGCTTAGGACGTCCCTCCAAATCCCTTTAATCTGGTCCAGCTCATAAGGCCATCGTGACCCTGCAAGGTGACCCTGTCGTCAGACCAATTTTTGAAGAAGGCCATCGTGATATGTAGTTTAGAGCCGTGGAGTCTTTCCATGTAGCTCGTAACATTTCCTTTCTACAAAATTCTCCAGACTTGATGTTTCTCTCTCCATTCTGGACAGCTCTTGGGCTCCTGTTTATGGGGTTCTCCCTTCCTTTCATGCACCATACTCATTTTCTTTGAATCCTAATTACTGTGGATATTACCCTGGGTCCTCCTGCTGTCAAGTTGATTGGGACATCGACTTTGTTTATGGCTTTTCAGGATCCACTTCTCCCTCTTGAGGGCCTTACTCTCTAATAATTGGGTTCTTTTCCCCGTGCTGCCACTCCTCCTACTCATTAAGATTTTATTACACTCCAATCATACCTTCTTTCGCATGTATGGCATCGAGAAGAATGATCACCCTTAAATCCACATTCCTTACTAAGGTTTTATCCCACCTCGCTTTTTTCCCCTCCCGGACAGCACAATTAGCAAGCCAATCTGCAACACCGTTGGCTTCACAATAGGTATGGGTGATTTTTATTTCTTCAAATTTATTCAAAAGAGTTTTCATCTCCTTTACCTTATCCTCTATGGTCCAAGATGCAATATTCTTATTATTAAGGATATTTATAACATTCAAAGAGTCCCCTTCAAGCCACAATTTGGAATATCCTGAGTCCACAGCTAATTTAAGGGTCTGGAGGGTAGCTATAGCTTCAGCAATGTGGCAGTTAGATATACCAATGGGAATTGAAATAGCATCTATAACCATTCCCACATGGTTTCTCAGAACACCACCACAACCAGTATTCCCTGGGTTCCCTTTTGTTGCACCGTCAAAGTTACCTTTAATCCAATCTTGAGGTGGACTAATCCAAGTAACACCTGATCTGGGGTTATCAGGTTTACCAAGAATAAAATCCTTCCTCAGGGGATTATCCACATTGAGGTTAGAGCTTAGATTTTTTTGAGAAGAAAAACTTTCCTTTAGAGCTCTAATGATGTTCTGGCCAACCACCCATCCAGGGAGCTCTTTGTTTCTAAATATTCAGTTATTTATTTCCTTCCATATTCCCCACTAGATATGGGGAAGAGTAATTTTCCATAAGAAGAGAACTTCAGGATTCTTTGAAGGGCAATGCCAGCTTTTGAGAGAAAGTTCAACATTTTTTTGGTGAATCCATGTAATGCCCCACAGATTGAGAACCTCCTTCCAAACAAGCTGAGTGAACGAACAGTTCACAAACAGATGATCTCTATCTTCAAGGTCTCTCTTACACAGAATACACCTGTTAACAATATTGATTCTATATTTCTGTAAATTATCCAGAGTCAAAATTTTATTTTGGAGGAGGGTCCAAAAAAAGAACTTGATTTTAGGAATGAGCCCCTTAATCCAGGCTCTTGTCCATAACAGTTTTCTGCCATTTCCCTTGGAGATGAAGATGGAAGAGACTTTAAACTGTCTACTTGGCTCCTGGTACCAAACAATTTTATCTTCTTGATTAGGATATAGGGATATAGCATTTAGGGATAATTAAATATCCTTGAGATCTTGATCATAATCAGTGAGGTTTACCCAAGTGTTGTTCTGCCAGTATTGATTAACCATTATGCCCACTCTTTGTTTACATCTTTCTATAACATCTTTATCTTGGATTTCTTCCTATAAGGGTTTACCTCTTACCCAAATATCTTCCCAGAATTTCACCTTTTTACCATTACCTACTTTCCATGAACTTCCTTCTTCAAGAACATGTTTTGTTCCCTGGACTGCCCCCCAAATAGCAGATGAATGAGAAATATCTGGAGTAGTAAAGAAGTCATGAAGTGACTGTGCCTTAAATAAATACTTATGCTTCCATATTTTACTCCATTCTTTATTTTCTTGATAGACCCTCCATCCTTGTTTAGCTAAAAGGGCAGTGTTCATACTTCTTATTTTCCTTATACCAAGTCCACCATCCTTAACCAGTTTGCAAATGTTATCCCATGCAATAAGAGGCATTCTCCTTTTCTCCTCAGAACCTGACCAAAGAAAGTTTATTTGGATTTTTTCAATTGCCTCAGCAAATTTAGAGGGGATTTTGAAAAGACTCAAAGCATACATAGGTATACTTTGAAGACTAGCTTTGAGGAGAGTTAACTTTCCTCCTTGGCTAAGAAGACAGCCTTTCCATCCTGCTAACTTCTTACTAAATTTATTAATAAGACCTTCCCAAAAAGCTTCAGGGGCTTTCAATCCAAAAGGGAGACCAAGGTATATGGAAGGGAAAGAGCCTATACAACAATCAAGAATTCTAGCAATTTTGTTCTGTCTATAAACAGGGGTATTAGTGAAGAAAACTGCACTTTTATTCCAATTTATCAGTTGACCAGAGGCAGAGGTGTACAGATTAATTGCTTCCTTAAAAGTTCTTGCTTCAGTAACTTTAGACTGTCCCATGAAAATAGTATCATCCACAAATTGACCATGGGAGCAAGTTAAAGGATGCGAAGAGGGTCTTAGACCTTTATACTGGCTTCTATGAACCAAGTCCCCAAGGTATCATCCCATACTATCTGCCATGATAATAAACAGAATAGGGGATATAGGATCCCCTTATCTTAACCCCTTAGACGGATTGAAAAAATGAGACGAGGTCCCATTTACCAACACAGCTATAAAAGTAGTAGATATCAACTGTTTGATAATATCAACCACTCTTTGTTCAAAGCCAAAGGCAATAAGGCTTTTAGAAAGGAAATGCCAATCCACCCTGTCGTATGCTTTAACTATATCCACTTTCATTAAGAACCCCTCAGTGTTGGATTTGAGAAGTGAATGAATATTCTCATGTGCCGTTATAACTGAGTTGAGGATTTGTCTACCAGGAATGAATCCATTTTCCTGATTAGCAATTATCGAGGGGATCACAAGGATTAGTTTGGTCGTAAGTACTTTGGAGATTATCTTATAGAGAGAGTTGCACAAACTTATCGGCCTGAACTGATCAGGGCTATCCACACCTGCTTTCTTTGGAATAAGGCATAGAAAAGTGGCATTAATTTCCTTCAGCATCTGTTTAGCTCCAAAAAACTCCTTCACCACATTACTGACATCCTTTCCTATAAATTTCTAGAGCTTTTGAAAAAAGAACATGGGGAAACCATCTGGTCTAGGAGCTTTTTCTCCTCCAAGAGATCTTACAGCTTTAAAGATTTCCTCCTCCTTAGGTATAGAACATAACATATTATTTTGCTCCTTCGTGATCAATGGGGGAATCACTCGTAGAATATCAGCTTGACTTTTCAAGTCGATGTTACTATCTGACTTCATCAGGGAGGAGAAAAATGAAATCATTTCCTCCTTAATTTCCTTTTCCTCTGTTATCTTCTGAGCTCCTTTTTTCAAATGATGGATATGTGTTTTCGCTCTATGTTTCAAAGTGGAAAGATGGAAAAACTTAGTATTTTTATCTCCTTCTTTCAACCATTGCACCCTTGATCTTTGTCTCTAATAAATTTCCTCCTTAGTTATTATGTCTTGGTACTGTACCAATTGTTCACTTTCTTCTCTTTGGGATTCAGAAGTATATCCATATTACTGGATTTTATCCTGTATTCTTCTAATATTCTCCTTGATGATCTTCTTTTCTGCAAAAATATTTCCAAAACAGTCCTTATTCCATTCCTTAACTTTCTTTTTAACATTTGAGTTTGGAGGCAACTCAGAAGAGAGCTGATCCCTCTATAGAGATATTCCACCACTCTTTTATTTTGTCTTCAAACTATGGATGTTGTAGCCACATCTTTTCAAATCTGAATGGATGATTCTTTTTTTGGTTTAGTTTATCCACTAAGAATATTAGAGGGAAATGATCTGAGCCTATTTTGTGGCATGCTTCCAACTTGTAATTATAGTCTTTTATCCAGTTTGGAGAGATGAGAGCCCTATCAAGCTTAGTCTATATGCATTCCTTGTTCAGTCTCTCATTGCTCCAGGTGTACTGAATTCCTTGTAGCTCCACATCTATTAAACCTTCTTTACTTATAAACTCCATGAGGTCAATTCTCCCTTCCATTTGAATTGTATTACCACCCATTTTCTCATAATCATATAGAGGGACATTAAAGTCTCCCATTATAATCCAACGCCCACAGTGATCTTTCCTTCTAAGCTTTGAGAGAGTTTCCCATACCTTTTTCCTTTCATTCCTGATATTAGGAGCATAAATATTTACAACATACCAACTTTCCTTTTGGTCAACATTTGTTAATTTAACCACCAAATTTTTTTTACTTTCCATCAAAATAGAACCAGCAAAAAGATTTTTTCTCCATAATATCGCAGTACCTCCCGAAGCGCCTTCAGAGCTACTTGCTTTAAAGGTGTAATTTTTAAAGTCTTTGATCTGTTCAGCTTTCTCCTTACTCATTTTAGTTTCTTGAAGCAGAAGGAGGTCTGGCTTTGGCTCTCTAACAAAATTCCTAACTAGATCTACTTTAAGAAGGCTATTTAGTCCCCTTATATTCCAACTAAGAATCTTCATTTCTTTTTGTTGTTGTTCATATATTGCCCCATAGTTTTCTACTTTCCATCTGCTATATTGAGCTTGCTTTCCAATTCTATGTTCTTCTTAGCAAATTTTTTCCCAATTTTTTCTAAAGAACCTATATCTAGTTTTAATTTGGCTTGTTTTCCAGATTCTTTTCCTCCTTTACTCCTTTGAGAGCTATTAGCTTTCACTCCACCATTTCTTGTCATAATGTGGTTAGAATTGTTCTTTAGCTCTCCTTTAATCTTTTGGTTTTTAGAGTTTTTTCCATCTTCAACCATTTCTTTTGCCTTGAGAACCTCTTTAGCTGGAGTAGTAATTTTGACCTTTGGTTCCTCCTGATTTTCCCCTAGCTGATCTTCACTTAATTCAACCTCTACTTCTTCTATATTGTTTCTTCTTTCAGGATCTACTTCTCCTTCCTCTAATTCTTCATTATCATGCATCTTTGAAACTTGAATTTCTAAGCTTTGAGAGTTCTGAGTAGAAACAATAACCTCTTCTTCAGATAGAAGATCTAATACTTTGTCCTTTATTCCCTTCCCCTTTTCTTCTGTCAGGACATTAGAAGTCTTTAAAAGGGGGTCTATTTTTCCTGTTATGTTAGGGTCGTCCACTTCTACTGAAGCACTAGAAATAGCCTTGTCTATGTGTAGGTCAGCTAAGGCCTCTTGAGGCTTCCCTATCTTTCGATAGTCTTCTTTAACCTTCCATATTTTCTTTTGTTGGGTCTTAATATTTTTTCCTACCTGAAAGTTTTTTGAAATGGCTCTTCCCCTATTGGGGCAGTTCTTAGCCCAATGCCCCTACTTCTTGCACACATAACAAGAATTTGGCAGATCTTCAAAAATAATCACTTGGGTTTTCTTACCAAGTTTGGAGATAAGATCCACTTTTTTGGGATGGAGGTTTAGATCCACCACATTAACATAGATTCTGGCACATTGGAGTTTAGTTCTTGAAGCCGTGGCTTTATCCACAGCCACTAATTCACCAAATGAACTAGCTATTCCTTTGAAGATGTCCTCATGCCAGAATTCTAAAGGGAGCCCAGGTAGCTTAGCCCAAACAGGAGTTGTTGAGAAAAATGAATATAATAAATCCATATCTGGTTCCCATTTCTTGATAGTTAGGGTGCTTCTTCCAAAAGACCAAGGTCGTTCACTCAGGATCATATTCAGATCTTCTTCGTAGTTAAAGATGAAAGAGAAAAAACCATTCACCATAGGTGCAATGTCAACTTCTCTGCATATGGCCCATCTCTTTTTAATCATAGACCTGAGTGAATCTATATTTGGTCTTGCTCCTTGAAATTCTCCTACTAGGGTGAGATCCATTGAAGAAACCAAAAAATCAAGTAAGGGATCTGGGATGAATATTTGAAACTCACCTTTCTCCCAGCAAGATTTAGATGTCACCAGGGGGAAGATGGATTTCCCTGTTGGTTTTTCCCCAAACAATAATGACCAGGTCCTTTGTTCGAGGGTCCCTTTCTGCCTTTCAAGGTTCTTTTCTGTGTTAAAAATAGTTTTGTCTTTCGCTGTCTCTGTGGATTGTTCTGCTACTTTTTTTGATGGAGAATCTCTGGCCCCACTATAGAGCTCAGAAACTGCTAAAGGCCTTTTTGTGTCTGCATCAGTTAGGAATCCTGACCCTCCGCATTTTTCTCATTCCTCTACTGTTCCTCCTGCCAGATTCTCCCCAATTCTTTTCCCACTCATACCGATTTCAAAATTCTCTGCCATTTTCAAGTATGAACCTTTGTTACTAGATTATGATTTATATATATTTTGAATTGTTTCTTACACATAACACCTGGGTTATTCCACCCTACTTACATTTTTCATACACTTGTGGGATATTCTTTCTTAGGTGTATATTTTCCTAGGAGATACATGTTTTACTGATTATTAGCTAGACGGAGTTATTCTTGACCCACTATATTGGGTATGGTAGTTACACTCTATTATTAGCACATTTGACAAATTTTCATGGAGGAGTTATACATACACTCAACTATTTTTACATATTAATTTATGATCTATTCATGGAGATTGTGGATTGATTCTATCTTTTAAAATATTTGTCTTTCATTTCTTGCTCACAATAATGCTTGTGTAATTGATTTTATCTTTCCTTAGAACTGTGTATCTCATTAACCTAGTGATTAAGTTTTATATAAAAAAAATCATAAAATATACAATTTGATCAAAACCCATGGGTTAACTTAAGTATACTTTAGAAGCCTATAAGGAAATAATTTTAAATGGTATGGTATAAATACAAGTTTAATCCTTATCATTCTTGATATAGTAAATACCAAGAAAACACATATAAAAACTAAACTAATCAATTAAATAAAGACTCTACTCTACCCTATCCTTCCCTATTTTCATACCAAGCATAATAGTAGTCATATTACAAGTCTAAAACTTTCAAAGACAATCTCATTAGCAATATTTGTCAATTTAAAACTAGATAGAAACATTAACATTCATATATTATACTACATCCTTGTGCACACCCTTTCCCATACATAAGGTAAAAATACATAAGTATGAGGCATGCCATGGAGTATTATTTATTTAGTCATCACTCATTTATATATTTTACTTTGGGGTAGGTTGACACTATGAGAACATTAATCTATTTTTAGTAAACTCATTCCAAGTGTGAACATCTAAGGTTTGAAAAATCAACAAAGAACTACGTATTTTATCCTAGATATGAATACATCATTAGAAAAGTCATAAAAACCATAAAAATTAATATCTTCACATCTTAATCAAGTAAGTATTTCATACTAGACACCTACATGCTATTTATACATTAAAATTGATAGTAGTGTCCATATCAGATGGTAGTGTATGTGACCACAAAAGTGACATTTATAGAATCTACGAACTGATCTAAAATATTTATATTACATATATTACACTTGTTTATGTTATATATCTACATATTCTCATTAAACTATTAAGTAGTGTGATTTCTTATTTATTCAAATATCTTTCAATATCTATACTTTAATATTTTTCGTAATCTCAATTTTATAAATTAAAATTTTTATTTATATAAGTTTTCTTTTAATTGGCATGATATATATTAGTTTATCACCCATGTGTTAGAAATACTTCTATCTTGTTAATGTTATCTACCACCATGCTTCTAGTTCTAGGGTTAAAGAAAAATAGAAGGATATTTAGTCCAATCATTTTTTATAGTTAGATATATGTTTCTAAAGTCTATGAATATAGTGAATGGGACTCAATGTTCATTTTGTAAATATTCTAGTATTTGTAGATGAATACCATTATTAGGGATGATATTTATATTAGCATCTCTAAGAGAAGGAATTATGAAAATCTATTTTTATTTAAATGCGATCACTTCAGGTTGGATAATATTCTTAAAAATGTGTTTTTCCATTTGGATAATTTATGAATTATTAGTTGTTTCCACGATGTTCATTTGTTTAACCATTTTGCAAGGATTTGATTTGAATATATAGTTTAGTTTTGAGTGGAAGTATTAGGTTTTGGATTACCAAAATTAGTGTTAGGAGGAAGGTTCCTAATAATGGTATTGATTTCCTAGATAATAGTAGAGAAAGATGGAAGTTTATATATGTTTCATTGTTGTTAGGGGTATAAATGGTATTATTATCTGATTTATCTAGATCATCATTTTGGCTAATTTACACCATGTTACATTGAATAGATATATATCATTTTGGTAATACTTACATAATGAACTATTAGGCTTAGTTGTAGCTAACCTAGATAGGAGAGACAAACCCATGTAAAATCTTAGTGGGTTAAGGATAGAAATGAAAATCCAAATAGGTGACATTATGATGATGATTGGATTGTGATGTTAATATGAAAATGCGATTGATTACATAAAGATAATGATATTTGATTGGATAATTTATTTGGTTATTGAAGTGATTAAAAGGAACAATATTGAGTATATCAATAAAGTTCAATAGGAAAATACCACACTATTGGCATCTTTTTTTATCATACTATATCAATCTGTCAAATCTAAAATCCTATAAAAGGATGAAAAGAAGACTATTGATGTAACTAATGTAGTTAGAAAGATAAAATAAAATATTCTATAAAAAAAAGTTATGTAATTTTATTCCCTTAACCTATTATATTTAGGGTTATGTGTGGTTGACTCATGGCTTAAAAACCTTCATATTATTGTTGTGTTTATCTATGTTCTTAGTATGGCCAGTCTATGGAATAACCTTGTATAATTAGAGTATATATAGAAGGTCTTAGTTAGTATTTTATCACCACATTATTAATTATACTATTATTGAATTATTTTGTAGGTTTCCACCTTGAGGTGGCTTAGTCATAATATTCAAGTATTCTACTCTTTTGACTATTGTTTTTATGGATATGTTTATTCTACTCTTAATTATGTGATATATAATTCTATTATTGAAAATATTCTAAGTAATTTGATTAAAAATGGTATCAAATTCTTGATATTTGTAAGTTAATGTGATTATTTCCTTTTTAGATCTATCATGTTGAGCACTAAAAGGACAAAAAAACATAACTTGATATCCAAGGTGAATTGAATTTTTTCATCACCATAATTTTGTTCATGAGGTTTTTAGACATAAAATTAAAAAAAACATTTTTAATGGTAAAAATAAATTAAAAATAAGTCTAATTTTTTTTGCCATGTGCAAATTATCAATCATTGGATTCTTCTCTATGAGATGATCACTATGTTTTATTCTACTATTACACTTTTTTGAGCCAAAATTTTTCACCCTTAATCACATTAGTAGTGAATGCATTTGTCTTAGTGAGGTGATCATAATAGTATCATCTACTGATACATTTTTTTAGGTCATGACCCACCTAGCATTTGTGCATGGTAGGTAATAACACTCATGGTCACAAGAAAGGATGACAAACACCTTAAACTCCACATAAATATGACATGGAACTAGAAACTTGTAATTTAATTTTTTCAAAGGTAGTTAAAAACAAAAGTTAGAGTTATAGGGCATGCTATAAAAAACATATCTTTATGTAGTTAAAGTGGACCACATAATTTTAAGAGGGGACTTGAATAGATTTTGTGATAAATTATATAAAATCACTAGGCAATTAGACAACTTTTAAAGTTAGCAAATACAAAATAACCCTCCACCACTTCAATTTGGTTCTTCCCATCCAGATAATCACAATTCCAATCATGTTATGAAGTCATTGTTACCAAAGTAGTACGTATGAAAATTTGATGGTAATTATCCAGTCACATGGATTAATCAAATTGAAAATTTACTTGATTTACATAAGACTCTATACTCAAAATTGGTGTTTATGGCCTCTATATATTTTGAACATAAGTAGCTTATTTTGTATCATTGGTTGTGTGCTCAAAATAAAAAGAAGGGTATCTTGGTTACCTAATCTATATTTTTTGAAGAGATAAAATTCAACTATCATAATAATGTCTCAAAAAAATACTTTATCCAACTAGACAGGTTGTGCCAAATTGGGATGGTAAAGGATTACATTCATTAATTTCAAATTATATCCTTTCATGTGGCATACATCATTGAGGAGAATCTGACTGACTTATTTTTGGGTGTTCTCAAAGATAACATCCAATTAGAGGTTCACATGTTTCATCCCATTAATGTATTTAAATCCATACCAAGGGAATGTTTAACTAAATAAAAAGAGTTGATCAAATGAAAACCTTTCACTATTATGAATGAACACCACTTCCCAACACCATCATTTCCACATCCCACTAGGTTGACACCTCAAAAAATTTAAGAAAAGTGTGTAAAATATTTGTGTTTTAGATGAGATAATAAGTTGAGAAAAGGATATCAATGTGTTTAAAATAATCTATTTTAAATTCAAGGTACCAATGAAGAGGAAGAAGATGTTGATAATTTAAGAGAAGGTTTGGAATAACCTGAGGATGAATCTAATGATTCTCAAACTTAACTTTTTTATCATGCACTCTTCATATTTAGTAATCCCCAAACTCTTAAGCGGTGGGTTTCCTAAATAAAGATAAGGTTATTATGTTAATTGACTTTGGAAGTACTGTAGACACTTGTAAACTACACATGACAGTGTTTGATGTCAAACTACCTTTTGATCCTTCTCTCACCACACATATATTGGACCACTTATTTAATTAGACTAATTTACAAACTTGACCCTATAAAAAAACTAACTTAACACATTTAAATAAACCATTTAATTCACCCCTTTTTAACTTGATTTAAACCATTTTATTCTAGACCCTCAACCATTGATGGTAAGCCTAACTATCGATGGTGTGCCTGATCCTTGATGATTAGGTATCTAGGATTATTTTAAAACTTTTAAAGCATTGATGAATTTATGCGTGATAATTAGATCCCTAAATGACAACATGATTTTAAAAATAGATTTAAAATGTCATGAATTGGCAACTTTATCCCCCTATCAAATTTGTAACTTCCTTCATCCCAATTAGAGACTTCATCCTATAAAAGGAGAAGAGGTAAAAGTCAAATGGAGCCCAAAAAATCCACAATATTGCATCCAAACTCTATTGCATAATGGTATCCAACATCCTTTTAGCAAGCAAGCAACATCACTAGAGACCTGAAGCTATATCAAAATCAATTTTTAAATCTGAAGTATTGTCACTCTTTCCAAATTACTTAAGACTTACACCATAAATTTTTAGGTATATTTTACTTATTTTTGTTGATTTACCTTATTTCTAACCTCCTTATCCTATCAGACCCACCAATATCTTATTTTCCATCCTTAAACACTGTAATAAAACTCTATTTACCCAAACACCCAATTTTCACCTTCTTCTTTGATCATTTCTACCATTAGATAGGTATGATCGATGGTTCACACAACCACTGATGGTCACCTTAAACATGTAAAGTTACCTAAAACTGATGGTTAGCCTAAACCATCGATGATTCCCCTAACCACTAATGGTCATTATGGCATAAACGTATACGAAGCTATTTTAAGCCTTGTAACCCTAGTTAAACCCAATTTTCTCAATTTCTCCCTAATTATAGTACCCTTTTTTATTTTTTGAACCCAATCCCATCTATCTTTGCATGAGTATTGACCTGATTGTTCTATAATTGGTTTTTTATTTAACAAGGAATTTAATTTCATCTTATCTTACATGCATTTACTTTCTAGTTATTGAATACAAGTACTCTTTATTTTCATTTATATCAACTTAATTATTATAAATAGTAGATTGGAAACCTCCTATCAAGAAATGCACTTCTTAGATATAGCTCATGATAGGCAGTCCACTCAACCATCCATCTAACAACCCCTTTTCTAGTGTCTTTATTATCTATAGGTTATTCTTTCTAAGACAAAGAGGAGTTCCCATCATCATCCAAATTCACATATGGAATTTACTAAGAATTATTTTACACACCCTATGACTAGTTTCATTATTTACATTTAAAATTAAGAAATGAGTGAAAATTAACTGAAATATTTTGGCATGCCTGATGGGACCTAGCATCCCTTTTTATTATTTTATTTTTTACTCATTAAAAGAAATCTAAAATTTCTTTTTAGACTTAAAATAAACCTCTTGTAGACATTTATTACTTGTTTATCTTAGTTCATCTAGTAACTTAAAAGGAAAAGTAATTAATCATAAATTTCACACTTGTTACCACACACTTTAGCCAAACCACATAACCAATTAACACATCAAAATATACTTGAGATAAGGCTTGACTAGGATTTCATCACTTGGTGGTAACCTTACCACTTCCTAACTATCATACTTGTATTTCACCACCAAGGGGAGAACCAACTCATCTCTTTAATTAAGTATAAACTATAAAATTCAATATATTTTGGCTAAGAACCCAAAACCCCTATCAATGTGGTGTGTGAAGTGAGGGGATATGCCTCAATAGAAATCTATGTACTAAAGATCAATATAAATTTCCCTCTTGAACACCTAAACACAACATGAAACCAACCCTAGATTTTCACTATAGTACATAATCTACAAGCCAAATTCCCTCTTCACACTTTCTAAGGTATAAGCCAAAAGTGATATAAAAATAATCCTAGAATTTAACATACATTTAGTGTATGCATTATTTTCTTTTAATTTTTTCCTTTTGATTGAACTTTGATTAAGCTATGAGTTTCATCATATTATTCCTATTTTCTCACATAATCTTTACTAGATAGTAGTTGAGAAACCAAACAAATCAACCACCACCTTCTTCTTCTTCCTCCATGGAATAAAATTCTAATAATGAGGGTTCAGCTCATTTTTTTCCCCTCCTACCAAAATCCCAATTATTTCTAAGGGTGATGTAGACTTTAGATCCTTTTTTTATAATAACCTATTGGCCCTTCAACATTATATTAACAACTTACATTCCCATACCTCTATTTCTTTGATTCTTCCTTAAAATATTTCTGATGGTATGACTCCCCATCTTATGGTAGGTGTTACCTCAACCCAATGCTTTCTCACCCAATCCTCTTCTTCCTCCAACATCCCATCTAATACCACTCCCTAAACTCACTCCAACATTCCACCCTTTAACTAAACACCTCCTATCACACCCCACACTTCCCATATAAGTTCAAATTTACCTTTAGTTACATATACTCCATCTACCATGGGGTTATATTCTACCCATATTTCTACCCTTCCTCTTATCTAAACCAATCTATCAACCTCTACACCATCTCAGAACGTGGTGGTTTTAGTACCTCAAACACTTCCACCCATTAGCACTAGATTCACCACTCAACCTCAACCTACCTAAACTCAACCCACTATATCAACCATACATTTAAGTCAACCCACATCCATACCTCAACAAATTCTAGTGACAACCTATCAATATGTCCCTAACCCACAAGGGTACATAATACCTTTGACCCAATCATTTTTGCCAATCAACCCTTATGTGGCACCATCTCAACCTCTTATGACCCCTTACCAATATGTGGCTTCTTCTACACCTTATATTACTTATCCAAACATTGTTTCCACCCAACCTCAACAAAATTTACCCCTTAATTATGTAGCTTCTCAACCCCACCTAGATATGATAAAGATGTTAATAGACCAAATGACCAACCTAGAGTCATCTATCTTTGGGTCTCATAACATTTTATCCTATGATGAAATTTGTATTAAACCCATTCATCCATATGTTCCCATCCATTATTATCCTCCTCAATGGGAATTACCTAAGTTTTATAAATTCCAAGGCAAGGAGGACCCCCAACAAAATTTAATAGAATTGTGTCATTCTTGTTATTTGATCACATATGATGATGATATCCTTCTTTGAAACTTCCCCATGTATTTATCAAGACCAACCCTTGATTGATATAGTGATCTTCCCATGCACTCCATATTTTATATCTCCCAACTAGCCCAAACATTTTTAGATCATTTCTCTATAAATATATCTAAAAGGATTTCTATTACTGACCTCTACTCTATTAAGAAATTTTATTATGAGTCAATTGTTGATTTTGTGGCTAGATGGAGAGGTTTTATCAACCAACTTTATTTCTCCTTACCTCAACATGAGTTTATTTAACTCTTCTCCCTGGGTTGTGCCAAATATATTTCCCCTACTCTTCAAGTTAAAAATTTTAGAACTTTTGATAAGTCATACACCATGGCATGTAAAATCTAAAATTGAGCCATTGATGAAGGGAAATTAAAGCTACAGAACAAGAATTCTAGATTTAAATCCAATGACCCTCCCTCCACCAAACCCACCAACCAATATAACCATCCCAATACCAAGACAAAAGCATCTATAAACTTAGTTGTCCTAAAACTACTCCACCTCCAATTGTCAACCAACCCCATCAAACCAATTCTTCCAACCTTCCCTATCAACAAAAACAAAACTAAAATTGAGCTCCTTTAAAACAATATACTACCACTGGAGAATATTATGCATTAGTTTTGGATAAATTTATCAAATCCAACCTCTTCTAACTTCCACCTATTAAACCACCTTAATAATTTTATGCTTCTCACCCCATCTCAAGTTGGTATAAGAAGACTAACCATTGTGCATTTCACTGAATCATAGGATATGACATTAATAGATGTAATAACATTAAAAGTCTTGTAAAAAACTTGATTGATAGTGGATAACTTGAATTTGATAATCCTAATATACATCCTAATTAGTCCTTTAACATATTACACAAAACTTTTCCCAATCATTCTCCTTCTACCCATCACCATGACAAGAAACCCAAATAGTCTCATTCTCATGAGGCATACACAATCAATGTTATTAATAGTGATTTCATTGTTGAGGAGACCATTACCTCAACCACCTCTTCCTCCATTTCACTTAGAAAAATAGTGTAATAACCTCCTATTCCTTTGAATACCCAAATAGAGGACTCAACCACCCCTACCTCTTCATTTGATAAAACCTTGGCTTTATCTACCTCTCCTTTGGTGGAAACATTGAAGGAGACAACCATTACTTTAACCACCCCTTCTTCTTCCATTATACCTATTCAAGTGGTAGAACTAAACTCCATTCCTTTAGATACTCAAATAAATGAAATAACCTTGTCCACTCTTTCACTTGGGGAAAACATGCATACCTCCCCCAACATAAAACAATCCATGCCCTCTTTGAAAACTATCCCACACCAAGATAAGGTTACCTTATCTACCCAACAACCAATTTTGAAACCATGAATCAAAAATAAGGATATATAAACCATTCCCTCTTCTCCACCTAAGGAATTAAGATTTGAAATCAATGACCAAGTATTTAAACCCATCTACAAGCCCTTTTCTAGGCTGGTCCAAAGTTTAGAGTTCACTTCAAAACCAAACTTTGATAAAGCCACATTTTAGCATCATCTTGGACTCCCTTAAAAAAATATGAATCCTCAACTTCACTTGAATCCACCTTTAAAACATTATTACCTCTTCACCAAATACCTCTTCCAAAACCATAAGTAAACCATCCTAACCACCTCCACCTAAAATTTCCAAATCACCTTACACTTCTCTCCCCAAACTGATGAATAACATAGGAATTTTTACCACACCTAGTCACACTCACAACCCTTTAAAGTTTTACTTAACCCCATCTAGTCCACCAAAGAGAAATCCAACTATACCAACTAAGAAGGTAGAGTTACCCAAACCTCCACATTGAACTAGACCCATAACACCTACTTCCTACTTAACTTCCATCTTAGGACCCCATCCTTATAATATCATAATTACTTATTATTTCTCTAAGAAGCCATCCCCATTTTCTCCACCTACATTAATCAAACCATCTAGTTCTCCATAATTTTTAACTAGCCTATCTACCTCTACTTTCCCACATATATCCAACCCCTCAAAATCCAAATATTTAATCTCTAAATCATTTAAACTGAATTCAACCATAACTAATCAATCCCAACCACCAACTAGGGCCATTCCACCACCTACAACTTCTAAGGTAAAAACTACTTCTAAGAAGTCTCCCATCCCTAAACCTATAAACCCACCACCTCTAACACCTTTGAATTAATCCATTTACACCATCATAAAATGGTAGTTTTAAACTTATTCCATGAGTTTACCACCTATCAAACCATTTCATCCTTCCAATACCAAATTCTCTTGGTTTAATGATAAATTAATCTATGCATACCATAGATCACCAAGAGATATCATAGAGAACAATAAAGCTCCCCAAGCACTTGTTCATAGCCTATATGAAGAGGATGATTTTTTATTTGATGAACCTATTTTACCATTATTACCAATCCTACCATCAGTTCAACCTACCCAACATTTACATACTCTCTCGCTCCCACACAAGAGTGAGGAGAAGGAATCAATTAAAGTATCAAACCCAACAAACCCTCTTATCAATAGTATTCATGTGGCTACTTAATTCTAATCAAAATATAAAGATAAGGGAAACAATTCCTTAGATATACCCATCAACCCCTCAATCTTATAATCAACCCCAAATAACTATACCTTCACCTATGCCACCATTAAAGCCCAAAGTATATATTTTGGGACCTTCTCCCTCCAACCCATCTAAATCCATCCAATGTATTATGTTGAGACAAATTCACTAGACACCAGTGAAAATGAATCTTTATGAACTAATCAACACCTCACCCCACTATTTTTAGGTAATGATAAAGTATCTAGAATCTATAAAAGTTCAACTAAATAATCCTCAACCTCTTTAACTCTTTGTTAGAACCCTCCAACTTTCTACCCATGTCACCTTTCAAGATTATGAAATACCACCTTTTCACATTCAAGATCATAATCCTCCCCTCTTCATCATAACATACATCAATAAAACCCACATTAAGAGGGTTATAATTGATAGAGGATCTATCATTACATTTTATCCTCCCATGTATATGATCAAATTCATTTACCAAAAAACATCATGTCAAAGAGTACAATAGTCCTTCCCTCCTTCAATGATACCATGGCCATTACCCTAGGGACTATTGTCCTCCATATCTACTTGCCGCCTCATACAATTCCCAAACTATTTTACATTATAGAGGGAAAGTTCCAATATAATGTGTTACTCAAACACCCTTTGATCCATGCTATGAGTTTCATCCCTTCCACCTTACACAAATGTGTCAAATTTGAGCATCATAGATATGCTATTACCATCAAATATAATCCTAGTCCCTTTGCCATTGTAATATGACATCTCATCTTAAGAACATCGTCTTACCTCCTTCATCTACCTTGCAACCAACTTCTAACAAAACCACCCCACCAATTAAAAATATCAACACATCTACCCATAATAGTGATGAAGTTCAACTAGCTCATCTATCCCTTCATCCCAAATTTATGTTGATCACCCCTTAAAATACATGTTTCAATGTTTCTCTCTTAGGGAATATCATATTTTAGCTCTCGATGATTTACCCACTTTGTAAGAATATGGGAACCTCAAATATGACCCTTCTTATGATCCTAGCATTAGAACTATCATCCATTTTAGGCTCTTTAATAACAAAAAAAATTATTTGTGGGGGGATTGATCAACCACTTCTCTATCCTACCACTACCTTGTTCATCTAACCGTTCATTTCTAATTTCTCCTAGATGGACAAAACACCCTTTACCAAAACTTACCTTTATAGGTGTGCTTCAAATGGGTTCAATCTTTGCCTTTATGAATAGGGACCTCATGAGTTACCCATAATCAAAAATTAAAATGCTCATGAGTTCTTTGGCCTTGGGTTTGTACCACCAAAAAAACCCATATCACCAAATTCCATTGCAACCATCACCAAATGTATTCCATCCTCACCAAACCCATCTCCTTCCAAATCTAGGATTTTGATATCATCATATCTAAATTTTTTTTATCAATACCATTAGTTTAGGCCTCCTAACCAATCAAAAGTATGTATTTCCATTCCCACCATCCAAAATCTAGATGATATTTCCATTCCCACCTACCTTGGTGTGGTGGATTCTATAATTCATAAATCTCTCCCTCCTAAGAATCAAACTATGCTAAATGAATCTAATATTGATGTCAACTTGCGTACTCAAGATAACCCTCATATCATCAAAATTAACCAATATTTAAATTCCATTGAGTAATAAAATATGCCTAAAATTGACCCTTGTATTTCCCTCCACATCATTGTTACCCATCCTAAAGATAAGCTAGTTCGGCAAAATCTTTGTAGGATGCATCCTTGTATAGCCCTTTTTGTCAAAGAAGATCTTCAACATGTATTATGTATTGAGTTCATTAAGCCCATTGACTATCCATAATGGGTTTCTAACATCATTCCCATCACCAATCCCATAAGGGGTCTTTTCCTCTACATCATTTTTTGTGACCTTATCCTTGCTTGTCAAAAGGATGACTTTATTTTGCTAAAAACTGACCAACTTATTGATCTTACAGTCATCCATTAAATGTTATCTATCATGGATTATTTCTTAGGACATAATCAGATCTTCATTGCCCCCAAAGATCATCATAAAACTTCTTTTATCACCCCATGGTGGACCTTCTACTATAGGTTCATGCCTTTTTTTATAAAGAATGTTAGGGTAACCTATCAGTAAGCCATGACCTATATCTTTCATCATCTCATTTCTAAAATTATAGAAGACTATGTGGATGATCTCCTAGGGAAATTCAAACGCTACAAATATCATCTAGCCATTATCACAATTATCTTCAATTGACTAATCCATTATTATGTTAGGCTCAATCCCAATAATTGTATCTTTGGGGTCCTATCTAGAAATGTTATTGGACTTATTATATTTATTTGAGGAATCAAAATAGGCCCTGTAAAAGTTAGATAAATCTTTGGGATGCCTCATCCCACTAACCTTAAGAAGCTCTATAACCTATAGGGGAAGCTCTAATCCATTCATCACTTCATATCCTAAATATAAGATAGATGTCAACCCTTTCACCATATACTCAAGAAGGACACCACTTTTTAGTGAACCATGGATTACCAACAAGCTTTTTATTCAATCAAGGATTATATTATTTCATAACCCATTCTTATTTCCCTTAGGGAAGACTGACTCTTCTACCTTTATATATCTACAATAAACCATTCCCTAGGCATAATGCTCACTCATCATGATGAACAGAACAAAGAGAAAATTGTCTACTATATTAGTTGCACACTTATAGAATATGAGACTTGGTATACCCATCCCAAGAAACATTTCCTCACCTTAGCCTTTGTGGCCTCAAAACTCAATCATTACCTTCTCAATCATAAAACCTATGTCATTACTAACACTAAACCACTCAAGTATATGCACTCTAAACCATAACAAAACCAATGTATGGATTAGTGGCTCATGCTCATAACTAGGTTTTATCTTGATTTCATTAAAAAAAATTCCATTAGGGGCAAGTCTTCACTGACAAATTATCTAAAGCTCCTCTACTAAACAGTCAATCACTTCCTCTTGCAATTCTCTATCAAGAGGAGCCACCTACCAAATGACCATGTTTTTCAATGGATCCGAATTCCAACATGATGGGGGTGTTGGATTTATTGTCATTCCCATTAATGGTGAACCTCTTCCCCTTTATTTTAAACTTGACATTAAAGGCACTAACAACATAGTTGAATATGAAGCCCTAGTCATAGGTTTCTAGATTACCCTAGCATTGGGAGTCGAAATTATGAATATCTTTAGCAATACCCAATGGTCATCAACTAGGTGAATGGATCTTATCAATGTAATAATGATGTCCTCCTAAAGTATAAATAACTCATGAATGTACACTTAGCATCATTCGATCATCACCTTATTCAATTAGTTCCTCGATATACTAACAAATTTGTATATATGATGACCTCCTTTGCTTCCCAAATTCTATCGCAACCTACCAAATCTAAACTATTTGTCACCATCCATCATTTTATCACACCCTCATATATCATTTTTTATCTTCCTACCATTTTAGTGTGGAAACATTTCCTTTCGATATTTGGTATGACCAAACTTTTGACTACCTTAAGTTTGGCATTATTCCTCCCAACCTTTCAAAAAATGCCTAAAGATATATTTTTTAGGGTACCTCTTATTATACGATACTAGTGAAATCCTTTATAAACATGGATTTGACATCCTCCTTCTCTGATGCCTTCATAATCATGAAGCTTTTGATGCCATCAAGGAAACACATGACATAATCTATGGGGGACATTTTAGTGGCTTATATGTTGTTAAATGTATCCGTAGCCTTGGATACTATTGGAATACCCTTAATCAATATTGTTGAAACTATGTAAATAAGTGTGTAAAATGTCAACAACATGCTAATTTACACCATGCACCTCCCCATGCCCTTTAAGCATCTAAAGATTATTGACCATTATCACAATGGGTTCTTGACCTTATTGCAGAAATCAATCCCCATTCTTCATAATGGAATCAATATATCATTAATGATACTAAATATTTCACCAAGTGGGTGGAGGCCATTCCTCTTATCTCAACAAAAGCCAAAAATATTATTGACTTCTTCAATTACCATATCATTTTCCACTTTAGTGTTCCCCATAAGATCATCAGTGATAATGGTGAATCTTTTAAAAACTAAAAGGTCCAAGGCCTCTACGATGCTTTTGGAATTAAGTTAAGATTTTCCTCACCTTATTATCCATAAGATAATGGATAGATAAAATCCTCTAACAAAATTATCATCAAAATGCTCACCAAGGTAGTAAGTCCTTTAGGTTAGGATTACACCTGCACATCCCTTTCACTTTATGGCCCTATCATACTAGCATTTGAAACCCTATGGGTGTTATCCCTTTCTCTCTCATCTTTGGCATAGAGGTCATCTTGCCTCTCAAATTCCAAATTGCCTCTCTTTACATATCATTATAGGAAATCCTTTTTGATAGAGACTATCATCAAGAATGTCTCTCATATCTTGAAATTTTTTATGAACATCACTTCATATCACTTCATCATATTAATGTCTATCATAAATGAATCAAGCATAGATAAAATATACACCTAAAATATTGAGAATTCAATATGGCTGACCTCATCCTTAAATTAAATTAACATGTAACTAACATGGATAAAATTAAAAAGTGAAAATTTGCTTTCAATTGGATTGGACCCTACATCATAGCCCATAATTATAGATTAGGAGCTTATCATTTGTCGTCTCTTGAAGGAAAACCATAAGTTGAGCCTCTAAATGCTTCACATTTGTGTCCTTTCTATTATTAAAATAAGGATCACACTCCCCCTTTATGTCTAACTTAAGCTCATCCCTTGGCTTATGATTTTTCATTTCTCTTGACCTACTTATCCCTATTTATATTAGGGACAATTTATTAAAACATATAACCATGTGATTATCCATCATAGTTATAGATTGATACTAAGAATGGATACCATGACTCTACCTATGACATGGTTCTCATGGATAATTTTCATCTCTACTCAGATGGAATCCATTGATTAGTTATCTCTCAAACCACTTTCCATCATCTATCATTATCCTTTTGTGCTAAAGTTTAACCTCCATAAAGGTGAACCTTCAAGCCTAAATAGAAAATTTTATGTCTAACCCAACATTCAAGATCATTTAGGATACTAAAATATTAGTTGGGTCTATATCTCTAGCATTGTAGACTGCTCCCTTGAAGGATAGTTTCCCAAAACCTAAAAGTTTCTTAAAAATAGACTACTTCCTTTAGGAATAACTATACAAATCCAATTTTAGACCACTCCCTTGAAGGATGGCTAAGAAATAATCATTTGAAGATTCATGCATCTATCGACTTTAGTAACTTATCTAAATAATAAAAGCAACAAATAACCATATGTCAAAATCATAGTAAATAAGCCACAATCATCTCTTATAAGTGTCATTTATAGACTTCTTACATTGACTAGTCTACACATTATCCCAATATTCCACAATCTACTCCCATTTATGGTAGTAGTAGACTTCTCACATCAATCAATCTACACATCATATGACATGGACTTATATATTACTATTCTTTGGTTACCTATAAAAGGGGAAAAATAACCTACATCATATTACAATTTCACCCATTTACCCTTCAACCATCTACCTATCACCTTCCTTCCTTTCACTCCCTCTCTAAAATCAAGGGACTAAGAGATTATTTGATGCAAAGTAATCAAGTCACCCTCATTTTTTTCATCATATCATGCTCATGTAAATCATTTGATAGGCTTATGTTCACTAAGTCCTATCTAACTATGGTTTCTTTTTCTTAAGTCCTTACCAACTAGAAGCATCAAGCCTTTTACTTACCCTCTATGCATTAGTTCCCATGGACATATGTCTCATTATTCCTATCTCCTTTTCACATTTAGTTTTTTACCTACACCTAATTTATGTACTTTCATATCAAATACATATCCAAAAATTCAAACATCATCAACACAATCATAACAAAACATCAAGAACTGTAAATCATAAACAATCACATCATACAATTATAACATCAAAACAACATATTATCCTCATGAAACATCATCACCATTATCTCTACAATAATTTAAAAATATCACCTTATCTATGAACTACATTATCACATCACATCATGTCTATAAATATTATCAATCAACATGCTTGCATTATCTATCACTTGACCATCATTTTATCTCTAAAATATATTGTCATAAACACATGATGAACAAAATCAACGAAACTAATCTATCAAATATTCATGATCATGTGCAAACTAAACTAAATAACAAAAAACATTTTAATCAAATATATGTTTTTAACCACATCATCATATAAATAAATAATCAACATCATATCCATCATCAAGTACCTAAACTAAAGAGTCAACAATAACCTATACATGAAACATCATACATGTCATCCATAATCTATAAATATGATTACATCACATCATAATCTACATCTATCACATCATATTCTATAAACATCATCATGTCATCAGTATAATCAAATGTCAACATGTCATCAATATAATCAACATAATCAACATATAATAATCATATACATCAATAAAAAAATACATGACATGATGTATCCATGTATATCTCACTAATATACATCTCACATATTCATTACACAAGCTAGTATCAAAGTAAAAAATTTATATATCATAGCATCTCCTCTATCAAGCCCTTGGGGCACCAAAACTACTACCACCTACACCACTTCCACTGGCTCCATCTACACCTACACCTACAACAGCACTAGCACTACCATCTAGAGGTGGTACCCATAATATCTTTACCTACCCCACTATCAAGTCCCACTATCTTAGAGTATCTATCAATGGACCACCTGCTAAACTAGCCCTATACTCTCCATATCACATCTCTAATGGAAACTATGCTAACACTATTGCCTCATAATATCTTAGCTCCTCAATAGTGGCTAGGTACCATGTCCTCAAAACTATGTTAGGTGGTCCTTTTACTACCATAGTGGTTGATCCTACCCTCTATCTTAATGATTCTCTCTCTTGAGTCACTAACTGAAGAGAAATCCTCACTTGATCAAGCTTGCCATTCATAGTCATAACCTACCTCTATAAGGTGACAATTTATACCTATAAAGTAGCCAACTATCCCCATAATCTAAGGATCTAGGCCCATGTTACTACAAGTGCTACTTATGCATGTCTATCTAGTCTCCCACCTTATACATGTACCCATAAAATATCCACATCCATAGGTTTCTAATAAATATCACCCCATTTAAAGTTAGCTACTACATATCTATCTTGTTACCAGGTTATATACCCATCTACAATATCAACATCATCAATGTTGTCTCTAGCCAACAGCTCCTCATATTCTAGTACAATACCTTATGGTTATGGATCTGGGAGTGGGAACTTAGAATCCTCCTTCTTGTATCATGGAAAATTGAGGGGGATCCTTTGTACCAATCTAAACTACCTCTACACTTGCTCAAATGGGATCAACTTTGTTTCCCCATCCTATCTCCCATAAATCCAATGCCAACTCTTTAAGGATACTATGTGGTAGTTATATCATGGCCACCTAGACCAACTTACATATGGCCTACATATTATATCAACTACCACTAACCCCTCCAAGGTATCTTTAAACCACTAAGTATCTTGACCACCACTACCTACACCTATCAATGCATAATTAACTCTCCATCTAATAAAACCAACTAGAAAGGGTTCCATGCTAAATCCATCCTAGGGTGTCCCCACTAGTCTCAACACCCGTATGTGTTCATATGCCTAGTAATGGAGCATGAACCCAATGTGTATAGCATATCACCTTCATTATTTGAAGTCCCATAATTCTTTGTATATTTTCATTAATAGCACTTGGGTCCATATAAACATAGTCCTCCTTAGAAGCATCTCCACCAGCACCCCTTGTAATAGGTGTGGAAAGAGGCCATTGCTAGAATCAGGCACCATGAAGCAAGATATGACCATTATCATCATCATGAGAAGAAATTTATCCATAGGATCCCTCTAGTATAAGGTTCTATAGCTAAATCCATCTAAATGAAACTAATCATGTTCTTGATCTACCCCACATATCTAATCTATATGATAATCAATCTCTTCACTCTCTATATGGAGTATCCATGTGATATGTTGACTGTACTATAGAATAATCATCATATCTACCATTATTAGCAACAATGTGTTTATGGTCGAGCCTTATCTCTTGATGAGGGCCACAATCATAGCACCTAGTCTGATTATCTCTATATGTATCCACTCCTTTGTGGTCATTGCATCTCAAACCTTGGAAAAAATTTGATGGACATGATCCCTCATCTAAATCCACATGCATGTCTATAGAACACTCATGTTAACAATGACTACATATTTTTCAACATCTACCTAAGTGATACCCTATACCCACTTTTTTTAGCCCATTACAACCAAACCATTTAACTCTACCTTATTTACATTTATCCAGACATATCAAACCAACCTCTACTTCTACGACAACACCCACCCCAACACTATCTCAAAAATATTTAATCATTACCTAATTACTTTTCCACCTATTCATCTACACATCTCTACATAAATCATTTTATCACCTAACTATTTCTATTCACTAAACTTTCCCCATACACCCCTCCTATCAAACCTATAACACACTCTCTAAACTTTACCTATGAATCATTTAACCCATGCTTGAATATTTTACCCACATTTTTTTAATACCTTTTATACCCATACCTAAGTACAAACACTCTACCACCCCTTTATCATTCCTACAACATTAAATCCCTTAAACAACTTCATCAACTTTTTAGAATTTCAACAACTATTAAACCCAAACCAAACTAGTTTAATAACCACCTCTTTGAACAACCTTCAACATCTTTCACCACACCTTTTATTTAAATGTTGATGGTTCCTAGAACTATTAAAGGTCCCATGGGATCCTTTTCTCCTATGTATGACCACTAAGGATTTGATTTAAACTATTAATAATCATTGTGTGACCATCGATGATGCACCTCAAACCTTATACCTTTATCAACATTTACCACAACACCCAAAATAAACTAATAACCCACCTAAATCACCCTAAAACATATTAACACAACTCAATCCCCTTCCCATCCACATTTCCATACATTATTTTTCTTTATATCAACACATTCTAATTTAGGGTATCATTTTACCAATACCCGTTTATAAACCTACCTGACACAATAATGACACCCAACCCTTATCACATTCAAAATTAAAACAACCAATTAAAACATGTTATTAATTTCAAGAAGAATCTTACCTCATTCCATGATTACTTCTATGGTTATAGCCCTAGTCCAACCACTCGACCATGCCCTCATATACCCTCCATCTGGTCAACCCTTGAACACATCCACTGTACCACTCACAACACTCCAAATCATAAATAAAAACACACAAACAAAAAGTTTCAAAAATTACCTACTTCATAAATGACACAAGTCAAAATGGTAAAAACACATTCACATTTTACTTTTATCTCCTTAATGTTTTAGGGTTTTCCTAATTATCGATGGTCAGGGTGACCATTGATGATCAAATATAGGTAATACCTTGACCATTGATAGTCAGGCTACTAACTTTTTTTCCACCATTTCAATAACACCCCACTTATATTTGGTCCTTTATCAATAACTAAATTTGGTCTGGAGTTATTTTTGGATATTATGTCCATTAAACTATGTAGGCAGTGTCCACTTGCCTAGTGCATATAGAGTCATCTCGACATTCTACTAATAATCCATACCTAACCAACCAATCATTACCCCACATACAGCTCAACATTGTTTGTTTGTGACCTAGACCATTTACATATCCTATGGTGACCTTGCCTTGATGTTTTTGATTGTATCGACTAACCTTGCTAAGTTACACTTTTCAAATTCACACTACCTCATGCATGACTTGACCATTTGTGTTCTTTTGTGAGAGTAATTCCTATGTTGAATACTTATGACCAACACTAACCCTATCTATATGGTTTGATAGGTCTAACTTGATCATCTATGACCAATGATATAGACCAATTTCCTCTGTCACATGTCCCTCTAAAATTAAACTTATTTTTACCAACATTGACAACTTTAGGCTTTGCATGATCTCGACTATTACCCATAGTAATCTTGTGTGTGTGTGTGTGTTTACATCTAAAATACCAAAAAAAGTTATGTCACCCACTTTATGATTACCCATTTACCATTCACAAAACCCTGACCTAATTTTGGTTTCACCTTGTCAACTCTTGGTTTGAGGGAGAACACCTCTTCCCATAATGAAGGAAACCAGACCTTGACCAGTGATCTATTTTTGTTATACAACTTGCTATATTGAAGCTACATAACAAAAAGTGGGAAAATATAGACACTTGAAAACTACAAATGATAGATTTTGATGTCAACCTACATTTTGACCCTCATTTGACCTTTTGTCTAGTGGACAACCTATTCAATTAGACTCATTTACTAACGTGACCCTATCAAACCCATAACATAACACATTTAACTAAAAAATTTAATTCACCCATTTTTAAATTTTTAATCCACTTTCTTTTATCGCTTTAACCACTGATAGTTATCCTAGCCATCAAAAGTTGTCCTAACCATCAATGGTTAGGTATCTAGTGTTACTTTAAAATTTTATAGCATTTACATCATTGTACAAGATAAGTATCTCCATAAATGGTAACTTGTTTTTCAAACTAGATTTAAAACATCATGAATTGGCAAATTTATCCCCCTATTAAGTTAGTAACTTTATCATAATCTACAACTTCATCCTATAAAAGGAGAAGAGGATAAAGTGACATGTAGCCAACACAATCCACATTCTTGCATCCAAGCTCTCTTAAATATAGGTATCCAACATCCTTTTAACAAGTAAGAAACATCACTAGAGAATTGAAGCTATGTTAGAATAACTTTTGAAGGATGAAGTACTATCATTCTAGCCAAATTACTTTAGCCTTCCACCATTAAGTTTTATGTATCTTTTATTTATTTTCATTGATCTATCTTATTTCTAACCTCCCTATCCTATCAAACCAACCAATATCTTACTTTACATAATTAAACCCTATAACAAACCTCTATTTTCCCAAACACCCAAATTTAACCTTATTCTCTGATCATTTCTAGCATTAGATAGGTAACCACCTATGGTGAGCATAAATTTCAATGATCACCTCAATTAGTAATGGTTACCTTATCACCAATGATAAACCTAAAACATCAATGGTTCACGCGATCACTGATGATCATTGCACCATAAAAATATATCAAGATATTTTTAGCCATGTAACCCTAGTCAAACCCAACTTTCTTTGTTTCTAGCTGATTATAGTACCCATTTTTTTTCAGAACCTAACCCTAACTATATTAGCATGAGTATTGGCCCACTTTTTCTATAATTGTTTTTTTAATAATTAATTTACTTTTGTCTTATATTACATACATTTAATTTCAAATTATTGAATGTAAGTACTTTTTTTTCATTTATGTGAACTTAATTGTTATAAATACTGGATCAACAACCTCCTAGCAAGCAATAAACTTCTTGGATCTTGCTCTTGCTAGGTAGTCCACTCAACCATCCATCTAAGAACCCTTTTTCTAGTGTCTTTCTTATCTATAGGTTATTCCTTCTAAGAAAAAGAAGAGTTCCCATCATTGTCTGTATTCATGTATGCACTTTATTAGGTATTATTTTATATACATTATGACTAGTTTCATTATTTACTTTCAAAATTAAGAAGTGAGTGAAAATTAACTAAAATAAATACAAATAATTTATCAATAGTAAGTTGTCTACTATTTTTAACTATTTCATTCACCTAGCTCCAAAACTATAGGTCATAATTACATATTATAGTATAATCAACTATTGTAGAAAATTCCATAACATTAAGCTAATTATGGCAAACTACTTGCTATATTCCCCTATGTTTGGTATTCCCATGGGAAGAGTTGACATGTTTTTGGGAGTGTAGTGGCTCACCACTTTGGGCACTATTGAGATAAATTTCTATGATTTATTTATGAGGTTCCATTTAGAATGTATGACGTTTGAATTACATGGATTATGGGATAAATCTCCATAAATGGTTAGTTCCAATCAAATGATGAATATTCTCAAAAAAGGTGTAGAAATATTTGTAGTGTTCTTATTTTCCATATAGGTTCAAAAAACCAAGGAGTGTACACATTATGACTTACAAAAGGCTCTATATGACCATTCTATTATTTTTGGTGACATGGAAAAATGACTTACTCCTAGTCATGCACATGAGCATGCCATTAGGCTAAATCTAGGAAGTACACCACCCAATATCAAACCTTACATGTATACCTATTCCTTGAAGAGTTAAATTAAAAAACATGGTATAGGAGATATTAGAGGTAATAATCACTTGACATAGTTCAGGAGAATATTTCTTCCTAGTGGCCATGGTGAGAAATAAATTTGATAGCTGGAAGATGAGCCCAAACTATAGATAACTCAATAAGGACACCATCAAAGATAAGTTTCATATTCCAATAATTAATTATTTTCTAAATTAATTGCATTTTTTTGTTTGTTTTATCAAGTTAAAACTTTTCTCTGGGTATCATTAGATTCATATCGATGATGAGGACAAGCCTAAAATAGATTACAGAATGCATGAAGGCCATCATGGATTTATGTTCATTACTTTTAGACTACAAAATGCACCATGTAAATTTTAGAGTTTGATGAATATTGTTTTTAGGCCATTTTAGATAAATTTTGTATGAATATTTTTTTATGACATCATCATGTACATCAAAAATTATTAAGACAACTTGAAGCATGTGAAATAAGGATTTACATTTCTTGAATAACATTAACTTTATGCCAAACTTCTAAATGTGCTTTTTATGTCCAAGAGTTGGAGTACTTAGGTCATATTGTTTCAAATTAAGGAGTGAAATATAATCCTAAAAATATCCAAGTGATGATGGAGTGGTAGTTTTAAATATCCTAATAAATATTTATGGATTTATGGGACAAAATGGTTACTATCTTATCTTTATAAAAAATTATGTTAGCATTGCAACCCCATTCACCATTTTCCTAAAGAAAGACTCCTTTCAATAGATCATTTAAGCTACCAAGTCATTTGAACAGTTGAAAATGGTTGTCCAAAACTTTAGTTTTAGCTATTCTATATTTTTTCAAAATTTTTGCTATGGAGTGTTATGCATCGAGATGGGATCAAGGTTGTACTAATGCAATAAATCAGACCACTAACATTTAAAAATCTGTAACTAAAGGAATAAAATAGGTGAAAAATAATCTATGAAAAAGAGATGATAGTTATTTTAAATGTAGTGAAATATTAGTCATATAAAATGTGAAAATTGGTATCTTAAATGTGGCTAATGACACCCAGGCCATTGCTCTTTCTTACTTTCTCTCATGAATCATAGGCTTATTTTCCCTAATTCCCAATAATATGTATCCTTCCAATCCTAATCCCAACTAATCTGAACTACATTTCCCATGATAAATCCATTCCCATAGGTCTTATAACCTCAAAACTATAGCACCCAACTTGGACTATAGCATTAAGTCCTCTAGTGCCCATTTTTGGTGCTCCTACCCAAGTGCATTTTTACCTCTAATGATTAGTTTCTTTTATTTCTTATCCTATTTTTACATCTAATGTGAGCACATTCAACCCACGACCAATATATCCCTATAAAATCCCATTAAAATGTCACTTAGGAGTTGGAAAATATCAAAAAGAAAACAAGAATACAAATAAGACTACTAAGGCAATCTTCCCTATTCTCTACATACAGCTAGTCAATACCATTACAAGATTATTCAAATCCTTACTCTAGTCCCTAGCCACATTGAGCATACCCATTTTTAGAAATTTTCATCTTCATACACATAATTACACAAAGCACATTAAGTGGGAGAACTACATATGGCTTGATCCCTCTTCAGAGTATTAGTATGTAGGTAGCATGCCCACACAAGGGGTGTGGATACATGTTCAATGTATATTACACATGCTAACCCCAATTTCTTTCCCAAAGTTTGTGAAAGCATAATGGAGTTAAGGGTTTGAAGACTATATCAGCTCTATAGGTATTTACATGGACATCCAACAATCAAAATTTCATAAGAAGGCCCAGAAAGACACAATGAACAAAACCTAGAAAGATTAGGTCTCCTAGACAAAAGTAGTAGATATAGACTATAACACCATACCCTAGGCTTCCCTATTTTTTTGATCCTATCCAATCAATAAATGAAGGTCAAATCCTAATTTGGGATAGTGTCCCTATCCTACATAGTGAATTTTACACCCTTAAATAATTGACATAGTTAGTTTATAGCTATGTCTTATTTTCTCTTATTAATATTTTTAGAAAGATTCAAATTATAAAAATTATTATCTTAATTATTTCATATTCATTTATTTATTTTATTACTCTATATCCTTAACTAAATTTAGAATAATACACCAATATTCCCAAAAAAGTTGAATAAAAAATAATGGAGATTGTATTTGATGGATCATCACTTTCAGGTAAATATTGATCATGATAGCTCCAAATATTTTTTGGATCAATTATTTTCATCTAACAAATAACATAAATGGGTCACTAAAATGTTAGTATATCATTTTGAAATAGTTTATAAGAACTGAAAATAGAATGTGTTGTAAATGCCCTCTCCCTAGGGGATGAATTAGCTAAGGAATTTTTATGTGCCATGACCATCTGGTAAGTAGATTGGATAAAGTAAATAAGATATAAATGGGAGAGTGATAGTGATACCAAGTATTTTATTCCTAATCTCTAATATGGTTATGATGAATATAAAAAAACATGGAAGGGAAACACATTATGGTTTAAAGATACACTATACCTCCTTAAAAATTCTCTCCTAAAACATAAAATCTCTAAGAATTTTATTCCTCTCCACTTGGAGCTCATTGTATGTTGTTTAATGCAATCACATAATCACGCAAGATTTATTTTGGGAAGGAATCAAGGGTGATGTCTAGAAATATGTGGATGAATACATGGTATACTAGCAGAATAAAGGTGAAACCAATAATACACTAGGTCTTTTTTAGCCTTTATCCATCTCTATCCATCAACAAGAGGTGGTTTCCATGTATTTCATTATGGGGTTACCATGTTCCAAGGGTTAAAACATTATCATGGTAGTTGTCTATTAACTCACCAAGTATGGTCATTTTTGTTCCTTATTATAACCATTTTTGTTAATTTTTTGATTATTTAATTCCATATTTAAATTATAAATTTGCATAAAATTTTAAAATTCCATAGTAATTTTAAAATAATTTCATTCAAAACCCTATTTGCATGTACTAGATCCTATTTGATTCTTTAGGTATCACCTTACATGTTTGTGAGCTTCGTATCCTTTTTATGGACTTTCTAGTTTGCTATTTTTAGGACTTTAATTTTATTTTTTTTAGGAATTTCCTTCCATAGCTCATTTATTATTACAAATTATCTCAAAAATTTCAGTCAATTTTCAATTTGTTTTCTTACTTTAATTATATCCCAATACATTACTTTTGATGAAACCAATAAAAAGGAACTTTGATAAATTTTGACTAAACACCCTAAAATATAAGATGAAATGCTTAAAATAATTCAAGTAGAATAAGAAATGTGAAAATCATCAATCTTTTCAAAACATATAGCAAACAATTATAAATGACATTATGGGGGAAACTATGTCTCAACAACCCCCTATAGTAACCTAACCTACCTCTAAGCTACCACCAGCTACAACTAATACATCTTTGTCTCCTACTTTGATATCCCTTGTGTAAGATATAAAATATCTTCAATCCAAGGTGATACATATATATTAGTGTGCCTCTAGAATTACGTAGGCTTTGGATTCTTTTGTTCTATTGCATACATCATTGGCATGTCACATTGCTTCTACACCTTTGCCACAAGGTTTTGTTCAAGCTTACTCTATATGATATGAAATGGTGATATAGAGATACATTTTAGATATTTTCACATAGCATGCTTGGACTATGTGCCAGATGACTAGCTACTTACAAAGTTATTTTCATGGAGTCTAAAGGATTATATTTTATAATGATTCTATAGTTTATCAAATCAGTCGTTTAATGCATTCAATCATTTAGCTGACATGCTATTAGCTCATTTTAGCATCAAAATTGGTGATAAGGTTTCATATGCCCAAGTTATACAACATAGAAAAAGGTCAAATGAGCATCTCATTGAATATGTTCTTTGATATAAGACTATCTTGGCTAAGATCACTAGTCACATGGATAATCAAGATTTACAAGATATCGTCAAGAAGAATCTTCTACCATCCTTACATGAGTCAATAATGTTCAAAATATTATCTTCCTTCACTAAGTTATGACATACATTAAAGGAAATGGATGTCAAACTCATTTCAATGGGCAAACTCAAGTACACAAGTATGTTAGAAACAAAAAACAAGATTAACAATAAAGTCTGATACAAAGTCAAGGTCACTGACAAAAAAAGTAAAAATCAACCTATAGTAAATGCAGCTTCAGAGCCCCCTCAACATGTGGTTTTATCAATACCTCCTAAAAAAAACCTTTTTTAATCTACTAGTTGCTCTACCTAAAGTTTTATAGAAGAATTTAGAATGTAATATCATATCTCTTCCTCCTATTCAGGAAGTGGATCCAACAAATCCTCTTACACATGGATATGATCAACATTCATTTTATGAATTTCATAAGGCACTAGGACATAAAATAAATAGATGCATTAATTTGAGACACAAGATATAAGACTTGATAAATGGCAATGTTATTAATCTTGGCACTTTAGTTGGGACTCCTTAGGTAAAGCAAACATAGGATAAAGCTTTGATAATCTTCTCAAATCCTTTTACATAGCATTCTAAACAAGAGATAGGGGATAAATTAGATGTTCACCATGCATATCATGAAATACCCCATTAGATACATATAGGGCACCTTCAGTTGACTTACATCCTTTGAGTAACATGACTAGTGTATACAATTCTAGAGTTTTAGCTAGACCTTCCATCTCCTTAGTAGATCAGGAGATAGTCAAGGATGATTTGGATTATCATGCACTATTTATCAAATCTTACATTCATAATCATCATATTCATAGTATTCTCATAGACAATGGATATAGTGTGAATATGTGTTTTATGACATTACTAAAGAATTTGAGATATTCATAGCAAGATATTACCCTAATGGACATAATTATCAGTGGATTTAGTGGGAATATATAGATTTCATTGGGTGATATTGTACTTCCTCTAAAGGTTGGTCTAACACATGTGACCAAACCATTTATTATTGTTCCTAGTATATGAGTTTTTGATATGTTACTTTGTTGACCATGGATTCAAAAAAGTTTACAAATACCTTTTATAGTTCATAGATGCATGAAGTTCATTCACATTAATTACGTTCTTATAGTTGGTGAAGTTCCATATGAGTTACCACTCCCCACTTCAAAGCCATCTACTATTTTGTAGTCACTAGTTTTAGTTCCACCACCAATTTAAATTTCTCCACCAGTTTTAGTTCATCTACTAGTTCAAATTCAAACATAGTTTACGTTGCCATTGACAACACAAAGAGTTCATACACTTACATAGAGGTCTCTTTTAAAGCAACCATATTTTTAGGATTCTAGACAACTTATAGCCATAGTATTCACACCCATTGCAGTATCATTAAGGTCTCATGCCTCTACACATAGAGCACATGTCCAGAGAGCTTATCCTACTACAAGATGGGTCCTTAAAATCCATATTGTTGTATCCACTTATTAGAGTTACATAGGGACCCCATATTTTTTACTCCATAGATTTTAGAGAATTTACAACATATATAGCTTTTAGAGCCACAGTCTTAGCCCTTCCATCATGATTCATGATCATGCACAATCCCTCTCCTTAATATAAGACACCATGATAGGGAGTCTTGCATGATAATCATCAGTTAGTATCATTTATTCTCCATATTACTTATACATATCTTATTTTTAGTTTCATTTACATAATTTCCTTATGATTGATTTTACATAACTTATATCAAAAATCCAAAAACATTCAAAATATGTCAAACTACAAAACCATTCAAATATGCAAAATAATAAAAACAATATAACATTTTAAAATAAAAAAACATTCAAATAATTCAAAAACATAAGACCATTTCAATTTTATGCATCATCCATGCTTTACATTTCTACTACCATGCTAGACTTACACTTGTTATTCTATACTATTGTTTATTAATTTATTTGCATTACCATGCTTCACTTGAACTTCTTTGAGTGTGTGTAGTAACATCTAAATCCTTGATTGATTCACTCTACCAAATTAGGGGGAATCCTACTTCCACATTTAAGACACACATCAATATGCATACCCATTGGGGGCATATTTTGCATGACTACACCATCTAGGTTATGTCATTCCTATACCACACACTCTAGTTATAATGTTGATGTACATTATTTACTAGATTACATAGATTAATATATCAACATCTCATTAGTGTATATAGCTTATGTATTTCTTATAATATACTTAGTATTGTACTAACATGTTTTTCATAGTTTCTTTTCTTGCTTTGATTAGTTAGATACGATTGTATTTCTAGTATTTAAATGATTTTTTTTCATGATTTCTATAGCTAAATGTGATTGTATTTATTAGTTCCTATTTTATCTCCTCTATGTGCCTTGGGAAACTTTACAATGTCTTTTACTTTAATTCTTGTGTGTGGCTTAGACATGTGCCAATCTCCTTTCCTTGTACTCTTCTATTTGATTGTGGCTTTCACGCCAACCTTGTTTGTTTCAATTATATGTGTATGTGGGCTTTTGAACATGATTTTTATTCTTGCCTTTTGGTTTGAATGACATGTGCACATGTCCCTTGTTTTGTTCACCCTTTGGCCACTCTTGTATGCTTCTTTCTTCTTGCCTTATATGCTTGTTTCTTGATTAATTTTCAATTATTTACAATGTCATGATCCACATCATGTATTATCTCACTTTCTTGGATGTCATGATGGATATCATGCTCCATTTCTCCTTGAAAACTAATAACTAACTAGAATTCTAGTTTTAAATTAGTACATTGCACATGTTATAATTTTTTTATATCTATCTAAGTGTACCCTTGTTGATCTAACAATCTCTCATTACAAACCATTCTCTATCTTGAGATATCTTATTAATTATCATGGCTATATCATTTATCTTTGAAGCATAACACACTTTTAAGGATATTCCATCTAATGTAATTTATTATAGAGTCTTATTTCTTACCCTAAAAAGAGGGGACAACAAATAAGGGTTTTTTCATAAAGATTAGAGCTCCTATCAGTCAAAAAATCAGCATTGAGAACACCAAAAACAACAACCAAACTCTAAACTAGGTAAACTATACTAGGCAAATAGTAAAATTTTTAGAACAATAATCAGATTTAGCCTAGGATAACATCACCAAGATTAGAATACAACACTATACCCTCTAGTGTATACTTTCAGTGTTCCTATCCAAGTGACAAAAAAATCAAACTTTCTAAAAGTAGGCAAAAAAATAGGTCCATCTATAGTTTTGCACATTTAGACTAGTTTAAAATTAGTAGTTTTTAGTACACTTTTTCTCAAAGAATATAGATATAGGGGTAATAATTCAAGACATGATGGCTCTCACTTATATTTTTACATAGGGCAATTTCTATAACTTCTAAATCAGAATCCATGTTTTAAACACTAGTGACTGGGGAAATGTTTATGGCACATATATCTTCTTTTCTTTTTAAGTTTAATACATATCTATGTATTCTTAGTAGTTGTGTGCCTTATTCCATCTATAGGTGGTTGGCATAATTTTTATTTGGATTTCATAAAATCCTAACCTCAACATTTTGAAGTGGCTTTCATATAAGCCTAGTGCCTAATTTTGAAGTGGCTTTCATACAAACTTAATTTTCACCTTTTAGAGTGGCCAAGAGTGGTCTAGTTTCCAACATACATTTGACTATCCATGATAACATTGTCGTATTTTATAACATTCATGAGATTTAGGAGCCAATTCATATGACACACATCTCATATTAGTATCAATTCATAACTTTACTTCATGAGGCAATGATAGAGCCAAAGGACTAGATAGCCTTTATATTCTTGAGACACCTACTCAGAGGGATTGGACACATGTTTTAAACATTAATTAGAAAATGCATGATCACAAAGCTTCACTTAGTGGGTGATGATGGATCTAAAGGGATAGCCTTTACATTCTTGAACCACTCATGGGGAATTGAGCACTTGTCTCTATTCACAATATTACTCTTAGTAAAGCATCATCCAAAACTACTTAGCATCACAACATGTTTTTTTATTGGTCTAGATACCCAATGAGGTGTATTCATTCCTTTATCTTCCTCTCTCACCTATATTTATACATTCTTATTTGAGATATAGTCTATTTAGTAAGAATTTATTTCTTCTTGGTTTCTTTATTGTAAATTTACACTTCACAACATGCTCTCTCTATGCACACCTAGCTTCACATAGTTTCATGAGCTTCACCCTTATAGGTAAGTTTAGGTACACTTTATATTTTTCCTTTATCTTAGTATTATGATTTGATACATAAATAGAATAAAGTGGGGTGATGTAGTCATATAAAATGTGAAAATTGGTTAGTTGAGTGTGGCTTATGACACCCAACTGATAGGTCCCTTTTGCTTACTCTCATGACCATCTTAGGCTTCTTTGACCTAATTCCAAGTCATTAATATCTAATTAGACTTGAACCTAATTTAGATATAATATTTTTCTTATGATAAATCCATCCCCCTAGGTCTTCTACCCTCAACACTATAGTGCCCAACTTGGATTATAACACTCAACCCTCTAGTGGGTATTTTTGGTGTTCCTATCTATGTGTATTTTTACCTCCAAGGGTTAGTTTTTTAAAATTCCTATCCTCCTTAGTTTTAGCTTAATATGAGAACGTTCAACTGATGACCAATATATCCCTATAAAATCCAATTCAAAGGTCAATTAGAAGGGGTTGGAAAATATCACAAAGCAAGCAAGAATACAAGCAAGAATACTAAAGCAATCTTCCCTATTCTCTACATACAACTATCCAATACTAATACAAGCTTATTCAAATCCTTACACCAATCTCTAGCCACCTCAATCACACCTATTTTTATCATTTTACATCTTCATACACAAAATTTCATAAATCACATCAAGTGGGAGAACTACATATGGCTTGATCCCTCTTTGGAGTATTAATATGTAGGAAACATGCGCACATAATGGGTGTGGATACATGTTCAGTGCATCTTACACACACTAACCCCCACCCCCCCCCATAATTATTTCCCAAAGTTTGTCAAATCATAATTTAGTTTCGGGTTTGAAGACTAAATCAGCTCTATAGGGAGTTCCACAAACATCTAACAGTCAAAATTTAATAGGCAGGCTCATACAAACATAATAAATAAAACCCAAAAAGCTTAGGTTTCCTAGACAAAAGAAATAGAAGTGGAATATAGTGCTAGAACCTAGGGTGTTCTATTTTTGTGCTCCTATCCAATCAATTAACAAAGGTCAAATCCTAATTTGTGATAATGTCCTAGTCTTGCATAGTTAATTTTAAACCCTACAACAACCATCTTATTTAGTTTCTAGCTAAGTCTTTTTCTCTCTCTGATATTATTATTTTTAGAAAGATTAAAATTATAGTCCAATGTTTCAAATCAATATCTTAATTATATCATATATATTTACTAATTTTATTACTCTAGACCCTTAAATAATTTAGGAATATTACACCAATATTCCCAAAAAAGTTAAATCAGGAACAATGGAGACTATATCTGATGGGTCATCACTTTTAGGGAAAGATCGATCATGATAACTTTAAATATTTTTTAGATCAATGATTTTCATCTGAATAATAACATAAATGGGTTACTAAAATGTTACTATATGATTTTTAAATAGTTTATAAGAAATAAAAATAGAATGTGGTCGTAGATGCCCTCTCCCTAGGGGATGAATTACTTAAGGCATTTTTATGTGTCATGACCATGTGGTAGGCAAATTGGATAAAGGAAAAAAAATCCAAATGGGAGAATGATAGTGATGCCAAGGATTTCATTCCTAATCTATGGTATAATTATGATGAATATAAAAAAATACATGGAAGGGGAACACATTATGGTTTAAAGATAGATTATACTTCTATAAGATTTCTCTCATCAAACATAAAATCTCCAAGAAGTTTATGCCTTTCCACTTAGATCTCATATATATTTTTTTAAACAATCACATAATCAACCGGGATTTATTTTTGGAATGAATCAAGGGTGATGTATATAAATATGTGGATGAATGCATGATATGCTAAAAAAATAAATGTGAAGCCATTAATACCTTAGGTATTTTTTATCCTTTATCCATCCCTAGCCAACATCAAGATGAGGTTTCTATGGATTTCATTATGGGGTTACCATGGCCCAAGGGTTAAAAAATTATCATGGTATCTATCAATCAACTCACCAAGTGTGATCATGTTTGTTCCTTATCACAACCATTTTTGCCAAAATAATAGCTTCTACTTCTCTCAATATAATTTATAAATTGAATGGTACTCCAAAGATCATTATAGGTGACCAAGATCCCATTTTTATTTTGATAGATGTTGTGGTTCAATGATTCCTCCTTCCCATAGGAACATAGATAGTAAACAAATATATATAATCTAATTAGACATCTAAATATACTAATCCAAGGTCTTGACTAAAACTAAGGCATATCCAACAAGCTGGCCTACCATACAACATCTAAAAACAAAAAATTATGAAATCCCAAAACATTATATAAGGTCATGGACTTAACAACTAAGGAACATAGAAAAAAAATTACCACTAAACAAAATGGAAATCACCATCAAAGTTAGTTATTTCCATCCTTTTCATCAATCTCAACCTCAACATCATTATAACCACTAATATTTAAGGATCTCATAGCACACAACCCTTTATCCTTTAGTCCTTAGAGCTAAATTTTAATGGCACCTATAAAGGCCACACATCAATTTATTTAAAACCTCCCCTGCATATCTCTAACGACCACATACCTAGGAACCCTTGCCAACCAAAGGAAAATTATGTCTATTCCATTAATCACCATATTTGATAGGATTTTAACAACCTCCACTCTCTTTCTACTATGCCTAGATTTCCTCCACAACTCCATTTGTATAATGGGACTCTTAATTTGAGCAATAAATAACATGGATATCAAATTTCCTTATGAAGACTTGAAGTCACAAAACTTATGCTAAATATATTCCACAAAACCTATAAGAACATAAACCTTGTTTCCAAATCTCTGAATGCTAAAATTGGCACCAATCTAATATCACCAAAGTTTAAGAATGATAAATTATTAAATGGGATTAAATCCATGCTAAAAAAATCATCTATTAATCCTTTACAATGGTCCAAATCCATAAATAACACAACTAATTTGCCAACCACTTCCTTGTTTGACACAAGACCCAAAACATTATTAGCAAACATGGTGACCGCTACAGAGTTAACCCTGCTATGGAGGCTTTGAGACACATATACTTCCCCTATGAATCCTAGAATTAATTTAATTATCTCCTCAGTTGGGGCATAAAAGATATTTTTTATCCTTAACATAAATATATTTCCTTCTAACAACATTTCCCTCATTTTGATGATATCATAAACCATTAGGATCTGAAGTGTCAGTGCAACATTTATTTCCATTAAAAAAACACCATTTAGAATAAAATTATTACATACCACACTTGAATTAATGTAATACATGATTTACACTAAGATTATCTCTTTCATAACTAACATTATAAATTAATCCAATCACCACCTCACACCACATGAGCTAGGCCATAGTTAAAAAGTGACAACCCATACGCCACAAAATTATAATTTAAAACAGTTAAAGCCTTAAGAAAAAATTAGTATGGGAATAATTATTAAATATTAAAGGCCAAAATTGATGGCATAAATCCAAAAAAATTCTTCACATAAATACCATTGATTTTCCATACAAATTTCCTCCCTTTGATCAACATAATTAGTTAAAAAATATGTAGTTGAATTAGCTTTTATAAAGCAATGTTTACAATCCCAAGATAAAACACTATACATGATTTCCAAAGATTTAAATATATATATTTTAGTTTCTATGAGGTTTTAAAATTATTTTTACTGGCATAAATCATGATTTAAGAGTCTCCCTTAATTAGAATATTCTCAATTTTACACTACAAAGCTAACTCAGTCCCAATTGTAAGAGCCTAATCTTCAGCTTCATTATTCATTCCATCCATTAGTTTCCTATAAATAAATTTGAATCAAAAACCACTAAAATACCTTATAATGTAATCTAATCCATAATAACTCAAATTAACCCTAGGGGTTCCATAAAAATTCATTTTAAACCATCCTACAGGAGGAGGAATCTAGGAAGCTATATCCTTTCTTTTAATTTTACCTAAGTTTAATATTGATCCATTAATGAGTGGATGACTAATAGGCATCCATTTTTCACACATTATCATATCCCATGATAAAATATATACATTAATTCACTTAATATGAGAAGAGATAACTTCTAAAATAACAACCTCTAACTCTTTAATAATTATAGTAAGAGATCTTTCTTTACCTTCAAAGATTCATTAATTTATTTCCTTCCAAATTTTTCACACCATAATAGTTGGTCTAACTCTCCATAAAACATAAATAAATTTTTAAAATATATAATAGGCTAAGATGAAAAATCATTAAATAAATAGGGGGTTTAATGCCAATACCATTCAAGTTTATAACACAACCAAGCCCAACACCATTTAACAAAGGGACAGGAATAAAAAAGATGACTGGTAGTTTATTCACTTGCTTTATAAATAATAAAATGAAGAGGGCCCATAAAACAAATTTTATCCAACCTATCATGCATGAGAATATGATTCTACAATTCTAATAAGGTAAAAGACCAAGATCCCATTTTAACTAGTAATTTTTGGATTAAATTATTTGCATGTTTGGGTACCCAATTGGCTCATAAATCTTCCTATCATACTCATTATAGTGTAAAAATAGAGGTAGTAACAAAATTTATATAAGGGTATATTTTTTTTGTTTTATTTTTGTCAAATATGATAAATGGATTAATTGGATACCACTTGTTGAATGGTGGTATAACACTTCTTTTCACACTTCTTCCAAAATGTCTCCCTTTATGTCATTATATGAATATCACCCACTCATCTATCACTACATATTTAATATTAAATCCTAAGGTTTTAGCTATTGAGGAATACATTCACCATAAACAAGAGGTCCTAGTTAGTTTATGAGATAATTTTACAATGGCATGAAATATAGTGAAGTATCAAGAAGAATAACACTACAGTAAGAGGCATTTTATCATAGGTGATTGGGTATTTATGTGTTTACATCCAAATAAGTATATCTATATAAATAAATTTTAAAAGGATAACAAAATATCACCTACGTATTATGGCCTTTATCAAATCTTGTATGAAATTGGTAGTGTGGCTTACAAGCTAGAATTACCTCCATCCACTCATATACATTTGATATTCCATGTATCTTGCTTGAAGAAGGTAATTATACATAATTTATAATTATATTGATTTAAATTAATTGTATGAATAATTTCAATTAATTTTGGATCCTAAATAGATCCTTCAAACACACACTAAACAACTGTAGACTAGAGCCATTAAAGAGTATTTGATCAAACGGAAGAACCTAAATTTTAAATATGAAACAGAGGAGGGTGAAGCATTCCTAAAATAACATCCTTGTTTGATTCAAAATTTAGGACAATGTTATTTTGAATGGGAGGGGCATGCTACACCCTTAACCTATAGTGTATCTAGGGATATGTGTGGATGACTTTTGGCTTACACAGCTTCATATTCATATTTCACTTACATATGTTCTTAGTCTAGTTAGCCTATGGACTAATCTTAGATAACTAGATTATATATAAAAGTAATTTCTTATTAATTTATTATCATATTAAGAATTTTATTATTATTGCATTATTGTGGAGGTTATTCCCTTTTAAGTGGTTTAGTCATAATATTTAAGTATTCTACTCTTTTAGTAATTATTGTTGTGGATCTATTTTTTCTTCTCATTATTTTATGATATATAATTTTATTATTGGGAATCATCTAAGTAATTTTATTACATTTCATCTAATCTATAGAAAATGAAAATAATTGAAAAATGCTATATTAATATATTTTATGTAGTATTGTATTCAAATGAAAGAAAATAGACTATATTAATTTGTTTGATTTAGTCAATTTTAAGAAAAATGAGAGTTACATGAAATATAATTTATCAATTTATTTTATGTAGTATGTAAATTAAATGAATGATGTTTTTAAATATAGATGATTATATCAATCATGTTGATTTAGTTTAAACACATAGGAAAGTGTACCAGTGTTGGATGATGTAGTTATAGTAATACCAAAAAAAAAAAAGTATTGATACTGGTTCAAATAACCTACAATACAAAGTATAATAGAAAATAAAAATATATAAATAGAATTATTTTTTATAGCTATCTTTCAAAAAAATAGATCAAGAAGATGTATTAAAATTATTTATTTGATAGTGTAAGATTTTAGAGATACTTGATTATCAATTGGATAATGTTGGCCCAATACTTTAGAGTACTAAAAATAGAGTTAGAACCATACATGTATACCATTAAAACTATATTTGAGGGTAATTTTATAGCAACTTCCTAGGTCTAACCACTTATCATGCACTAAATAATTAGATAGATGGATGGGTTCCTAAGTTTAAATAAAAAATGAAATCCTAGTAATATTTGATATACTTTGAGGGATGTGGAAACTAAGATCCATGTTTAGATATATATTATGGCTTTGATTATTGGATCAAGATAATCACACCATGTATCCCTTCACAATAGTAGATAATTGGTTTGAATTTTTTCAAAACATAGTTTAAATAGAAAACAAAATATATATTAAAAACAAATTTCTATTATTCAATGAATTTAAATAAATAGGTAGTTGGCAGGGAATGAAATGTTTAATTAAAGTATAGAATGAAAAAAAAGATTTTCTTTATTTATTATTGAAATGTAAATAAATAAATATATATATCAGTGCTAGTTGATTTATTTTCAAACACAGTATGGAACCATATGGATTTGATTAATGCAATCTATTCACATACATATTTTTTTTAAAAGGATGAAACTATAACGAGTAAGTCGATGCAATTATCTTAAAATAGACAAGATAAAACATTATAACATATAAAAAATACAGTTGGTTAAAAAAAGTAAATTTGGTGTTATAAATATATGAATTTATTTGATAAGTATTATTCAAAAGATGAAAATAAATAATCTGTCAATCTATTCGATACAATTAGTTGGGTATAAAAATCATAATAGATCTATATCGACTTAATCAATACAACTTACCAAAAAAGAAAATTAAAATGGAAATATATCAATATGCGAAATAAATTTGGATGAAAATCAAATTTAAATAAAATTCTATTGATCTATCTAATACAATTGGTTGAGAAGAAATTTAAGAAAAATGTATTGATCTTTTCAATATAGTTAGTTGTAGAGGTAAATATAATGGCAACCTTGAAGTTGGGTTCACTAGAATGTATGCAATAGAATAAGATCAACTTGAAACTATCCTATTATAAAGGATTTGTACTTGGATAATTTTTATCAAAGAGATCTTAATGATACTTAGTTATTCAATATGTTACCCATGGATCCATAAAATTATCAACAAGATAACCTACAACACAATATCAAATGAAATTATTCAAATAACTTTAGGCCAATTATGTAATGAATTATATCTATCTATATATTTATCTAATAAGTAATATAATGATTCAAATAATTATTTTAATTAAGGTGTAAGTATTAGAAACATATAAAAATGGTTGAGGAGCCATGGTAAGAAAATGGGGGCCTAGGCTAGGTTAAATATAAATATGGGAAGTTCAAACAATTATTTAAAGTTCCATTTTAAGTGTTAGACATAAACTTCTACATGACTATGTTTCTGGAGTACTCAGGCAGTTTGAGTTGCTATTTTATAGAGAGGAGTTGGAGGTTATTTGGATAGTTTTGAATAATAAAATTAATTTGAATATGTTGAGGAGGTATAAAAGGTTAATTATAATTATTTTATATTCATATTTTTTCCTTTATTATGTGTGAAAATTAAAATATTTTTAACTATGTTTTTGGACCTTGTGTATAGTTCTAAGTGATCTTGTGAAATTTATTTGTTTTAGGTCCTATGATTTATTTTATGATATATAATTGACCTTATGGTGAACATAAGTTCATGTCTACACTATTATTTTTGTTTTATCACATTTTTATATGGCAAATTTTATTGAATACATTATTTTTATGAGAAAGGCTTTCAAGTAGTGCGAAGATCTAATGACGAGTAAGTCTAATAGCATGGTTCAAGTGCTAAATTTGACATAAAGGTGATATGAAACTAAATGGATGTCATATTAGGTATATTTAATAATTTTTTTATGTTATTAAATAGTTTTTGGATGTTTAAGGTGGTCCAAGTGGTCATAAGTGTAACGTGTGGTTTCAGTATACCTAATTACTTTAGATCTCCTTTAGGTCTAATGGAGGTTTTAGACCTTAAGGGGTATGACCAAACTATGGAGTAATTTTTTATTATGTTAAATTTTTATTATGATCTAATAAAATAACTATCTAATTATGGGAATGTTCTTGGCTGATGAATATGGGTGAGAGCAAGAGAGTGGTATAAAGGCAAGGCCTAATTGGCCTATTTGAAAAAGTTTTGGAAAAATGTGAAGATAAGAGAAGGAAAAAAATCTTGGAGGAGTATAATAATTTATTCTAGGACCATAATAAGAGTAAATAATTTGTGATAAACATATAATATATCTTCTATATGTGGATGATAAGTTTAATTGACCTAATGAGACTATAAGAGGCATGTTGAATGAGAAGACCTAATAGGCTATTTGAAAGAGAAAGAAGTGTGAGAAGAACAAATAAAAGAGGTCATATTTAGTTAATTAGGAAATATGTGTTCAAGTTTTATTATATATTCAATTTATTTGGGTTTTTTCTTGGTTTCTTAAGGTTTTGCAGCCTTCTTGCAAGTTGAAGATTGTTTCAAAGCACTAGTTGAATTAGTGCCTGACTAGTGAGGGGTTGGTTCTCCTTGTGTGGTTGGTTCCTCACTAATTTTTTTTAATTGATTATAGGATAGTATTTAAATTTATTTTATATTTTGTTTTATACCCCCATTAGGTTTTTCCACATGTCTATGGTGTTCATGTGTTATGTTCTTACTTCATGCTTGTGTGATTGCTTCTTTATGCTTTATAATATACGTATGTTAGCTTGAATGGGTAATGTGTGATGTATGGAATTTAATGAATTTATTACATACTTATTCACCCCCTCATTATTTTTTATTCAAAATTTCTTTTGTGGGATGGTAATATAATTTGTATAATTTATGCATATAACATTCATGGGATGATGTGTGTATCTAGGGGTTAAAGAATATTAGTATTACAAATTTCTTGAGAGAGATTAAAATAAGCAAGGAATTTTTATCCTTCAACATTATTTTTATTATTCATTTTATATTTTCTCAACACACCATTTTGGGTTATATCTTTTTTCAAAAATAAAAATGTAAGAAAATTAGAAAGTATGATTTATAGGCTTTATACTTAGGCCAACAAATTGGGAAACTTCAATAAAAATTTCCCTGGTTAATAAGAATATTTGAAACCAATTTAAGTAATTATAACACATATTAAGACAAATATCAACAAATTTTCATGATTTTTTTTTTATAGTTATTTTAGTGCTTTAAACCCCCATTTTAAGGTTTCCTAACTGTGCACAAGCCAAAAGGATAAATCTACTAGAAATTCAAAAACTAATATTTCTTTTTTGGAATATTTTTAATTTTAATACCTTTTATACATATGTATATTTATATATCCCAAAAAAAATTCATCTAACCAATCTCAAAACATTATGAACAATCAAGTTTCCATGACTTTTAAACCCTCTTTTTGAATGTCAAATAAATTGTACTATATTTTTAGCCCCGTAAAATGAATAAAAACTTTTAAAAAATAATTAATATTATTTGAAATAATAATAACACATATTTACAAATGATATATGTTTTAAATTTAATAATGTAATACAAATATGAATTCTTTCATTGTTATGGTACAAAATGTATTACATAACCCTATCTAAAAAATCTATTTTTAATAACTATTTCTCATTATATTTATAATATTGGATTTATTTAACTTAAATTTTAGTTTTATCCTTGCTCACATGTAATACTATCTCTCTTGATTCTCCCTCCTTCGATTCATTCTCCTAAAATATCTAACTTCCTAAAATTAACCTAAGTCTTAAGTATGATTTAGTTTGGAAAGGTTATTTATGACTTAAAACATGAATATTATTCCAAAACATGCTATAATATCTTAATTAACCCATACATGAATTATCAATATCAAGCAATACATTAGGAGATGAAAAAAATTTAAAACACCTAAAACATGTTTAGAAATTCAAACTTCTAGTTTTGGTAGGAAACTTGAAAACAAGCCAAAATGGACAATAAAAAATAAAATTGAAGAATGTAAAATATTCTTATTGACAAAATATTATCTCCTAAACCTATTAAAAATAATAATTTTCATAATAATAAACTAAAATCTAATGCTCCTACATTAGGCTCGTTAAGTATGAAATCGTTCATGAGCTCCTGATCACGAGGTCTTCAATGGTAGTTACATATTAATCTATTTATAATGGAGTGAATAGAGAATCATCTTTAAAATGTCTATTATTCCACTTGACTAGATATTTGAATTAATCATTTCCTATGGTTCTTTTGATAACATATTTTTCTAGAATAGATTCTAGTTCATCTTTGTGTGCCTTGGGTAACTGTTGTTCCTAATGAATGACTTGTTTGTTATCATCTTTAGATTATTTTTATGTGTCTCATTATAATATATAAGGGTATGTGTATTCTAAATTTAAAATACGTGAGATCCCAATATAAAATGGGTGTTTTAGTTAATAAGAATCAGCGAAGAAAAATCTCAAGGCCTTACATGGTCCTATATTTTTCAGTTTTAGTTTATTATATCCATTTTTAGAAAACATATCCTTAATAATTTATGATAAAAAAATATCCTTCATGAAATTTCATTTCTTTACTTCTTTTATTACAATATCCTTTGTACTTACTAGCACTCAACTCCAATTACTTCTTGACTTTTTGATGTAGCTCTTTCATAGTTGTAACAAACTCTTCACTTTAACCATTCCTCTTCTCTTTTTTCCCCAAATATATAAGATCATAAACACAAATATTATTTATAAAATAAACAATATAAAATGGAATTAAACTTTTAATCTTATTAGGTGAATCATTTTTACAAACTCATCTTGGCTAACACCTCATCACATTAATTTATACCATCAATTACCAAACATATTAGTAGATTCCTTAATATTTTATTAACAAATCCAGTCTAAACATAAATTTGGGGATTTTAAGATTAATTTAAACTCAATTTAATTCCCAACTTATTTCAATTTTTTCTCTAAAAAATTCCAACAAACTTTGTATCCCTGTTAAAAATAATTCTTTTAGGAATTCAATGTAACTTTACCACTTATTTAAAGAGCAAATTAGCAATATTGGTATCGTCACTTGTATTATTGCATGCTATAAAGTGTTCCATTTTTGAATATACATCAACAAAAAAATGCAATAATTTCATCATTTTTTTCTTGGAAAACCCAATACCAAATCCATACTTATTGCATCCCATCACTTGCTTGGAATAGGTAGTGGATGATATAGACTTATATTTTAAATCTTTCTTTTGGCATGCTTACAAATACTATATATTTCCACACATTTTTTGGAATTATATTGAATTCTTGGAAAATAATAATATGCATTAAATTGATCAAAGGTCTTTGTTTTTCTAAAAGTTCTTTCTAAACTACCACTATTTATTTCTTTCAGGAAATTATCTCTCACAGACCCCATTAAGTATGTATAACTATTTACCTTTGAATAGTAATCATTATTCAATCATATATTCCATCCATGGATTCATATCCATGATTTTTGGATTTTTAAAATCCTAATATGTTTCCTTTAAATATGAATCTTTCTAATATAATTCATTTAAAGACTCAAATCCTAAACTACCTAATTTAGATTCATGTATGATCATACGTATACTACTATTTGAATCAACTATCTTATTTTCCTACCCACTCTTATGTTTGAGAACAAACTATTTTTTATAATAATGATATCCATTTAATATGTATTTGACTCGACTTAGTTTACTATTGATGAATTGAAAACATGATTATCTATATAAATCATAAAATCTTTAGGTAGTAATTAATGCCATCACTTCTTCAATGCTTGAATTATGGCATAGAATTTTTGATCATATTTTGAATACTTATTATTATATTAATTTAGTTTCTAAATAAATTAAGTAATAATACTTCCTTATTAACTCAAAATATATCTAATAGCTAACCTACTAGCATCACATTCAACTTGAAAAAGTTTGTTAAAATCAAGTAAGGCCAAGATAGACTACTAAGTTATCTTTTTCTTAAAAATATAAAACTTATTCATAGTTGATTTAGACAAATGCAAGTTATTCTTGTCACCTTTTATAGTTCCAATAACAAGGGCACAAATACCACTAAATTTTCTAATTAAATATCTATATAAACTATTTACCATGAAAACTTCTTAACTTAAAAACACTTCTTGGAGTAGGCCACACCACTATTGTTCTTATCTTTTATTGGTATGTTTTTGAAACATCCATAGAAATGAAAAATCCCAAATAAATCAACTCTTTTTTCATTAAGGTACACTTCTTTAGGTTAATCAATGATTTATCTTCATATAGATTATTCAATACCAATATAATATGTTCCTCCTTTGATTGGTTTAAAATCAAAATGTCATCTAAATAAAACATAACAAATCTACCTATAAATGTCCTTAACACCTCATTAATTAGTTTCATGAAAGTAATAGGAGTTTTATTCAAACTAAATGCCATAACAAGTTACTAATACAGTCCATCATTAGTATTTAAGGTTGCTTTCCACTCATCACCTCTCTAATTCTGATTTGATGGTAACCACTCTTCAAATATATATTTTATAAAGATCATGATACACTTAAAAAAATACATTAAATCATGAATTATTGGAAATAAAAGCATATGCTTGATTGTTATATTATTGATGTCTCTATAACCTATACACATTCTCCATTTTCCATATTTCTTAATAATAAAGACTATTAGTACAACATATGGACTTAGACTCTCTCTATAATTAAAATTTTATCTAACAACTCCTATACTTGAATTTTTATCTCTTCATTATCCTTAGGTGTCATTTTAGGTTAATTTTTTTAAAATATTATCTCCTAGAATAAAATCCATATGATGGATTTTGATCCTAATTGGTGATGATTCATTAGGTAACTCACCAACCACTATATCAATAGACTCATATAATAGTTTATGAATTTTTTTAGGGTAAATCAATTAACTTATTTGTTATGATGATTGTTTTGGTTTTGGAAATAAATACAAAACCCTAGTTTTCTTATTTTATCCATTGTAATAATTATTTTCCACTTACTATCAACACCTTAGTATTATTTTCATCTTCTTCATTACCATATTTCAATGGTGTCAAGGTATAATTATTACCATAATTATTTTATAGATAAGTGTTAATTATTACATCATTTATATCCCTTCTATCAAACTTCCAAGGTCCACCCAAAAACACATGTTAAACATCCATAGGCATACTATCATAATGTCATTCATCCTTATAGCCATCAATATTAAAATTAACTTGGAATTTCACATTAACTAGAGCATAATGATCCTTTTAAATATAATATACCTTATATGGTGTAATATTCATAAATATTTTCAATCCCAATTTTCAACCAATTTTGAAGAAACCAAGTTATTTCTACTGCCACTATCAATGATAATATTACAATACTTACCTTTTGATTTCCATGTAGTCCTAAACAAGGTCTTAATTTAAGATATTACTTTACTTGTTTGTTTATCTTTAGAAAATATATTTTAGTCAATAAATATTCTCCAACTTCATGTTATTCCACATCTTATGTGATCTCCCACTTTCTTATTTAGATTGAACAAGTTGATTATTGCCTTCATTTTTTATATGGATTATTTATGGATTATCAAGACATTCATATGACCTATGTCTAACATACTTGATACATTTGAAACATTTTCCCAAAAATCATCTTCCTTTGGATCTTATATATAGTTTTCCTTTGTATAAATATCCTCCTCTTATGGTGTTATCTTGAACTTGAGATCTACTTTATTATCAATTATTAACTTTTAACTGACTTATACCCCCTTGTTGTCCTCTAGATCTGAAATTTCCACATCTTCCTCTAAAATGATGAGTTTGTTTTCTAACCAACTTTCTTTTTTGTTTACAGTAAATTGATAATCCTCTTCCACTAATATTAGTGGAAAAAACTAATTTCATCCTAAATGTTAAATATCAATCCATTCATATACCTTACTATTTTTTCAACACCTTATTCTACATGACTAGCTCATATTATAATCTTATAAAATTATTTAGTCTAGTACTTTACACACATTCCTTTTTGCTTTATGTTTTGGAATTTATTGAATAAGTTTGTCTAGTATTCTATATTACATGAATTTTGACTTCAATTTATCTATCATTCTATCCCATGACTTGATTTTATCTTTACCTCTTTTCCTTATTTCATCTTGGACACTATCCCACAAAGATATGCATGTCCCTTCAACCTAGTACAAGAAAACATAACCTTATTATCTTCAACTAAACATTCATAATCAAAATATTTACACAATTTAGTTATCCAATCGACAAGTTATTAAATATTTAGACTACCTCCATATATTTGAACCTTTAATTAGGGATTGGAACCTCCAAGTTGCTCCTATGATTGATTTTAAGATCACGTCTTCTATTATTTATTCCTCTTATTTTGAAACCTTTTATCATGGTTATTGATACATATCACTCATATCACCTATCATAACTTTTCTTCTTTGATAGATTTATATTTTTTATAGATGTGCTTGAAAATTTCTTATCTCTACAAACAATACATCTCTTGGTTGTCTTCTTGGACATCCTCTAGCACCACCTTTGTCTACTCCTCTAAGTGAAATTTTTGCACTTCTTAAAATTTTAAATTTCACAACCTTATCTTCACTCTTTTCAATGAAATATATTTCTCCTAATTCCACCTTTGAATTATACCATAACCCTACTTTGATACAAAAAATGATGTAGTGGTTAAGCAAAATCAGACTTACAACCTTATTGAGAGAGATATTTGACTAAAAAACAATTGTTTATCCTTAAATATAAATTATATTATTCATTATATATTATCCCAACCCAGCATGCTAGTTTATAGATTTATTTAAAGTTGAAAATGCAATAGAATGAGAAAACATGGTTTACATGCCTTGTATTTAGGCCAATAGACTAATAAACTTGTATAAAAATATCCTTAGGTAATTAAAATATTTGAAATAAATTTTAATAATTATAATCCTAACACATGTCTCCAAAAAAATTAGGATTTTTTACTAGATAATTTTTGAGTTATAATGATTTTTGTGTTTCAAAACCATGTTTTAGGGTTTAATAATTATGCATAGGTTAAGAGATTAAATATAATAGAAATATAAACAATAAGACACTTTTTGGATTTTTTATTCATTTTAAAACCATTCTTACATATTTATATTACTTTGTGACATATAATTTGCATCTAACCAATCTCTAAACATGATAAACAATTAACATTCCTTGATTATCAAACCCTTTTTGTGACTATAAAACAAATTTTATTCTATCTTCAAGGCTGAAACATGAATAAATAGTCTTCTAAAGAAATGAATATGATTTAAAACAACAATAAAATATATGTATGAAATACATATTTTTTAAATTGAAGAATGGAATTAAAATGTGTTCTTTCATTGTTTTGGTGTAAAATGTATTACACAACCCTATCTTAAAACTCTATTTTTAGTAATTCTTCATCATTTTAATTAAAATATTTGAGTTCTTGACCTTAATTTATAGTTTCATCCTCCTTAAAATTCACTCATATCTCTCTTTATTTTACCTCATTTGATTCAAACTCCTAAACTCTTTAACTAACTTTCTAAACTCAACCTAAGTCTTAACCTAGATTGAGTTTAAATAGATTATTTATTAGTTAAGACATAAAAATATTTAAAAATATGTTATAAGACATTAATTTATCAGAAAATAAATTATCATGACCAAATAATACATCATGATATGACAAAATTTCCTTAAACAAGTTTAAAAATTCAAAGATATTGTTTTGGTAGGAAACTTGAAAACAAGCCAAAGTGGACAATACAAATCAAATTAAAGCATTAAAAATGTTATTATTTAAAAAATATGACCTTATAAACCTTTTCAAGACCAAAACTTACAAAATAAACAAAGTAAATCTAATTCTCCTGCATCATATGTATAATTAAGTTGTTATCCCATTGTTATGTTTTCTAGGTGGGGTTCTCTAGGTCCTTCATGTTAAAATAACTTTTCCCTCTCCAATTGAATAGAGATTCTATTCTCACTAATAATTTATATATCACCATTCAATTTCATGTATTCATTATATATCCATCAATTTTCCTCCACCATCTTATTGATTTACTTTTATTTTATATGATCACGTCAATCTTCTCTATATTCAATTCATCTATCTATTTTATTCATATTTGACTCTTAACTTTTATTCAAAAAAATGTTTAGATTTTCATTTTGTTAGTTCTATTATGATATATTGGGGAATAAAATCAAATCTTACTCTTACATTCCCATAAATCTTGATATATCTCTAAATGGTCATATTTTCCTTAATTTTGATTAATCACAAGCATTGATTTAGAATTATCACTCATTAGACTATTTTGTTCTCTCCTTAAACCTCCTTATTTGATTTGAGTTTTCACTTATCTTAAACTAATATTTTTCACATTCTTTTAATTCTCCCAAGTTTTTGAATTCAATTATTACATGTCCCACATTATATGACATGTTATTTAATCCATATAATTTTTTTATTTATTTATATTTTATCACATACATATCTATTTTTACAATTATTTTTCCCATTTTATTTTTTTATTCATTTAAAATTTGGATGAAAATTATGATTTATTGTTTACAATGTTGTACATATATTACATTTTAAAGTAATGTTTAATTCTCGTTTACATGTTTTATTTTCTTATGTTTATTTTTTTTAATTTTAGATCTTTTATGTTTTAATATTTTTAGTATCTACTTACTTAAGATGTAAGTTTTACACTTTAGTTTTATTTATTTTTAATAATACATTTTATCACATTTTATAAAAAATAATAAAACATAAATAACATTTAACATCTGCTGAGCATGGTCATTGATGTCTTAGGTTGTCATTGATGTCAAAGAGAGCATGTGGTATTAGTAAATTAATGACAAAGAATTTGTGTTTGATATATTTATGGTATGTTCATTTTTAAAATACCCTATGGGTGTTATGAGTCCTTTGATTTCTTATGGATGTGAAAGGAATTCATCAGAGTAGTCAATTGAGTGTCTAGGTTCAAATAGTCATCATGGCAAATAAAGCTGAGAAAGTAGTTTGATGATGCAATATTAAACACATGTGAAGGTTTAAGGATTATTTTGATACATTTATGATTTCCCTTATGATATGTGATCTTGTGGTTCAAATTTTAGGTCATGAGTTTGAGCATAGCAAAATTTATTAAGGTACAAAGTTGGCCTTCAAAGTAGAATACAATGGTTCACATACTTAGCCAAACATATATTATCAAAGATATATAGTAATAGTTTAATCAAGAGATGAAGATATATGATGATAAATTAATCTAACCAAATAAATATCTAATAGAGTATGTGATCTAGTCAAATAGAGATTGATGGTGTGCTTGAAGTCAATTTGTCGAAGGTTCCTGAGATTACACATGTTAGTGACATGTGTCTCAATTACATTGATTTAGTAGAAGATAAATGACATGTGGGTGATCATATATATGGATATCAATGGTGAAAACTTATTTAAATAGTCAATGTTCTTATAAGGCATGTAAATTTTCCATGTGGCACAATCATGGAAGTGCATATCTAAGATCAACGGTAAGCAATGCAAGGTAAAAGTTACGAGACTTATAAGGATATAAATGGAGTGTATTTATTTAAAGTTACTAGGTTGTATGAGATGATTACAAAGTTTTTAATGTTTATCATTTACACAGTGACCATTGGAATTTAAATAGTCAAATTTGTGAAAGAAAATTAGTAATGTGTTTTTGATCTATATCTTGAGAATATGGTAGAATTTGCTAATAGATTAAACATAAAAGTTATTGAGGACATGAAGGTTCATCTATAAAATTTTATTATAAGGTCTGAATTTTTTTAAAATTTTAGATATTAATATTAAAATATTACTTTTTTTTGTTCATGGTACTACTATATACAAGACTATGGTATGAATAAATTGTGCTTTAATAGAAGAGTGTTTTGGTGGGAGTAATCACTTGAATATGTCTTATAGGTCATATGGAGTACATCTATGTATTTTAAATTTATATTATGCTCTTAATTTTATTTATTAAGTACTAAATATTTTAATACATCTCCATGAGACCTATAAGGGCTACTAAGGCCTAATTGAAAGGTATAACTTCTTAAGTGTGACCCATGGATGCTCTGACCAACCTGTGAGGATGGTATTGAGATATGTGTTAGAATGATAAAAATTTTAATATTTAAGGTAATTATTATGTCTAACCTATAATTTTATAATCATGAAGACTCTATAACAAGTGAAGACTAAGGAAATAGTTTCTAGACTTTGATGTGAATGTGTGGAGAGAGCGGAAGATAGAGACAAAGGATAGAGATCAAAGGGAGTGTGCCCAGTAGATGGATTGAAGTATATAGTAGACTAAGGATTAGTGAATAATAATAGAGAGATCTAAAATGTGTGTTTATATGAATTTATTATATGAGTAAGTTTGAGTTTGTGTGATAAGTTGAAAGATAGGTTTTGTACATTTTTTTTTCCAATCAGATTGAAATGCAATTAAAGTAATAGATTTTTGGATTTCATAGGTGTTGTGTGGGTGATCAACATCTAGAAAAAGTGGGTACTTGTTCATACTTAGGGGTGGGTGTTCTTTGAGAAGTGGGTTCTTCACTAAAAGTTCCCATGTTTGTGATCATCTTATAAGATAAGTAGTCCATGTTTTTGTAGGCTTGAGAGTGGATTTTATTCCCCAAGAAGGTTTTCCATGTATATCTTGTGTTATGTATGTGATCATTCATTATCTTTATTATTCATTGTGATTAAAATATCATATGCTTTATGAATGATTTTGGTTAATGATTAAAAGATTTGAAGGATTACAATTGAAGTTTGAAATATCTTGCATCACTGATTCACACCTCCCCTCTCAGTGATGGTACCTCCAAAAACATCATCATAAAAATTATATTATAGAAATAATATGTAATAATGAAAAAAATTACCATCCTATGTTGATAAAAAGTAATCAATCACACACACACACACACACACACACACACACACACACACACACACACACACACACACACACACACACACACACACACACACACACACACACACACACACACACACACACACACACACACACACACACACACACACACACACACACACACACACCCACACACACAAAATTAACATCAAATCTCTAAATATATATTAAAATTTTGAGTAAATCTCTCATTAGTACCTATCATGTATATCTATAAGAAAATTAAAGTGATAGTGAATACTTTATGTTCTTTTTAACTATAAATTGGTTCTAATCAATCACACACACACACACACACACACACACACACACACACACACAATCCAAATATCAAATCCAAATTAACATCAAATCTCTAACTATATATTAAAATTTTGAATAAATCTTTCACTAGTACCTATCATGTATATCTATAAGAAAATTAAAGTGATAGTGAATACTTTGTGTTCTTTTTAAATATAAATTGGTTCTACTCAATGAATATCTATCCATCAACCATCTCATAAGGATAATAATTTTATCTTAACTCAAACATCGATGAAACCTTCCCATATCTCTGTCTATAAGATTAGGTCTTGGTGACCAGTTGGCTTCACCCATACTCATACAACCCATATATCCTATATATTTGGATACACATATACAATAGGTGCATTGGTATTATATTTATCTTTTTACTCTTAGCTCTCTAAACTACCACTTTCATGATCTCTCAAAATGCGGTGAATGAATATGTCTCAAAAAATAAACATCATTTGGTAATTGATGTCTTCTAACTCCTAATGGATTGATAAAATGTCTGATATAATTAGTGGGATTATTAGTTTTTTTTTAGGTTACACCTAAACACTTTAAAGGTCTGAAGATTCTATCACATGACTGAGGTTATGAACACCTAGTGTGATGTCCTTTGATCGAACCCATCTCTTATGCCTTTCATGTCAAGGGACACGATTCCCATGAGTTAATGGTACACTATTATAATTTAAATATAATATTATCTCTATCAAAAATATCTAATTATGGACCCATCTCACTAATTGATCCAACTCGCACCTCCTCACCTAAGGTAGGTGGTCCTCAATTTAATATTATAACCTTGTTGGATGATATAATAATTAAACATATTAATCACTCATTTGATTTATTTTCCTCTACTCATCATTGTAAATATTTCATGTACTATTTTAACTCATATCATAGATAGTGAACTTATTTAGGGAAGATCAACATGCATCAATAATAAATAATGGAACCACACCATCCAAATTATTACATGTGATTGGCATGGTTATAAGGATACTAATGGCCTTTAACATATTTTTAATTTTATATATATATATGAATTGAAAAATATCATGATCGAAATGTATTTATCATAATTATCATACCTTATTATCCATTTGGCTAGCTCATGGTGCTCTATTATAAACATTGGTGCATTTCATATCATTGAGATGCTATTAATAGATATTTAAAATATAAAATACGCATCATCTATGGTGATGGATAATTCTAATCTATCCTCATATATATAAACCTAATATATTTACCTTTATCAATTACAAACTCTTTCCCTTATAGTTAATTTTTGATGTATCAATATCCCTGAGTGCAACCTTAAATGTTTCAATGGGAATGGAGTGTAAAGGGATTGTGGTTGTCTATGAGATATTTTTATATTATATACTAATTAAACCATTAAAAATATTATTATAAAATGTTTTAAGTATGTAGTTATTATAAATTATCTATGAAACTATCTTAAAATAAAGCTAGTGATTAACCAAAATAGCCCTAAATTACTTATGATTAATCTAATTTTATTTTGAGAGTGATTGATGAAAATATATATATTTAGTAAATTCAAATTAATATTATAAATATTTATATTTTTACTTTTTGAATACCTAAAATTAAAATTAGATAATAACAATATGAAAAAAAATAATTGGCAAAGGGAATTATGATGCCACACTTTTGCACCATTTTTTTATTATCAAATATGTCTAAAAATAGCCAATTACAAATAAGTTACATGAAAAATAATGACAAGTGAAGGACTAGTTAAAAATAAAATACAAAATATGTTAACTTAAAGTATATTAATATATATTAATTTCTACTCAAGATAAAAAATATTAACTTATTGATACGATACGACCAGTATGCAAGATGCCTCTCCAACATATAACTGAAACATGCACAATAGATAAGCTAGACACCCCAAAACCTCTATAAATATATGATTGACTATAAATATATTAAATTTAGTTATATATTATTTATATAATATTATCATCCTATTTGGGATGAATGGACAATTATTTGAGCTCAGTTAAGTACACATGTAGTTAATTGGATTCTAACTACCCCTTTTACCTATTTATGAAGTTATTGTAATGTGTTTACAATCAACAAATAAATTAATATATGATATTAATAATTTAAATAACCATCATAAAATAAATAAATTAAAAATATAATTCATGCATTGGCATTATACTCAATGTTCCCTTTTTTATTCAAAGAGAATATATGTCTATCATCTCCTCAAGTCTTCTATGAATATTATTCAACAATGTCTTAGTGAAAATATCACAAAATTGATCTTAAATTATCACATAATAAATTAAAAAATAATTATAATTTAAAATTTATCTAAAAATTATTTTTGAGTTCAATATGTTTGGTTCTAGAATGGAAAAATGGATTCTTGGACAATTGTATTGCTAGTTATTATCATAAAATATATGCATTGGCCCAAGTTAAGTATCTCTTAAATAAATTGAGATTATTCTCAACCATAATAATTTTTTGATGATTTAAATTTTTTATGTTTATCTTTAGTATAGAATAATGAAACTTTAGCTTGTCTTTCATGATAATGAAACCAACCTAATTCCCAATTGTTGAGGTCAACATACCCCCATTTCTATAAAATAGGGACCTTTGTACAACTCTAAACCTTAACACTAAAAACGTGACATGTCTTTTATATTATTTGTATTTTAATATCATCCACACTTAATAAGGATGGCCTATTTGTTCATTATCCTAGTTTAACCTCACCTAATATTGCTAACAACGGATTTTCATGTTTTAGTTATAAGTTTTAGGGGACCATCATCGAGTGGATTACACTTAAATTTTATAGATTAATCCTTATTCAAAATTTTACTAGACTTTGGTCTGTAGGAACTCAAGATTAAATCCATGTTTCAAAAACCTTGAAACCCTCTTTCGAAAACTCTTGCTTAGATCCTTTAGTTTAAAATTAAATTTTACGAGAGTAAAATTGGTGGGAGCACTTTAAAAATTAATTTCAATTTTTATGCTAAAAATTATTCATTTTTTTTAACATGACCAATCTTTAGTCTAAAAATAATGTTTTGTCCTTTTATATTTCACTATCTTTTATTCCCATTTATTTTGAAGCTGGGTTTAACTTTCATGTTTACAGGGTCCTTTACTTTCCTAGCTTGGCCTTACTTTATGTCTCATGGTCCCTCTTAGTACCTTGTCTAAATTCTTAATCTAAAGACCCCATTCATCTTTTTGACATAAATGACACCTTAAACATAAGACTTTATCCTAATTTTTTATGTTCTCTTAAATTCTAACTTAAATATCTTGCTTCTTGATAGGATCGATGGTTTTCACTTCATCAGGTGACGAAGATCAGATGGAAAAATAGATACCTAACATAAAATGTCTTTGATCCATCAAGCCAATCTAATTTTATCACTTAGATCACAATCAATAACACATATTAGCCCATATAGATCTTAATGCTCTGTAGATTCTTCACATGGTCAATAATGTCAAAGCTCAAGATCCTTATGAAGTTTCCATGTGGCACTCCTATGTTTAAACTCAATATCAAAAGGACCTTGGGATAATATATTGAATTATGATTTATAATTTTTCAATGGGTCATCATTTTATTAAATTTCAAATACATAAGCATATTAATTATTCATATGGCCCTGAGCTAACTCAATCCACTTTATGACTTTAGGAATCAAAATCATGCATTTATTTATATAATGATCTATGGTTTGTGCTTGATCATATGAGATATTATACATAGTGTATTAAACCCAATATTTTATAGGACTAACTACATTTGGGATTTAAATTTGATGCTCTTATACCCATCATTTGGTGACCATGAGGTAATCATTGATGTTTGCAAGGGTGTCAAATTTTAGAACCATATGAAAAGTTATTACAACTTTATTTTGGAATTTATGTGAACATCATTAACATCCATGAGACCATCAAAATTTAATTCAAGAGTCAATTTCACTTGGAATATAAATGAACTTAAAGACTTACCTCTTAATGTCAAAATTGGTTTTCCATAGATTAATCTAGTTTATTTAAAGCCATGACGAGACTTGAGATATTTATAACTAGGTTTATATTTACATAGGATAAGATTAAATATCATGATAGAATCTAGTTGTGTTTTTAAACATTGACCCCAACCTTAGTCTATATATTCCCCATGGTCTTGTGAACCTAATGGGTTTAGTATAACAAAAGGTTTCATCACCAAAACTCTTAGCTTAAAAATTTTAATCTAAATTTTTATCATGTTTATTAACATAGTAAAATCCTAGATTAAAACCTTACATTAGATCCTTTTGATATTCAAGATGCCTTTTTAATGTGTTTTAAATGTAGCTTACAAAATTTGGTCTAAAGTTCATTTCATGGTTATTAACACAAAATAGAACTATACCCTAAAGTATCTAGCATAATTTTTTTATATATCCCAATGCTTGTTAAAGTTTATGTAAATTTTTAGGATCTATGATTCATGATTCATCAAGAAAGAAAGATGAAATGGTGAAAAATGAGGATGGACTTTTCAACAAATCTCTAGGCATGTATGAAAGTACCATATGGTGGAAGTGTGGTAGTGCATAGACTAGTGATGTGTAAAGCTCTAAAGGCCTATAGACCTAAAAATTAGCACAAACATGAAGCTTGATATGGATAAGGATAAATAGTCTATAAGTCCTGTGATCAAGATCAATGGCCTACATTAATTTGTACACAAAGATCAAATAGTGAGAAATAAAAGGTAGATTTTACAAGGTAATGGCTAATTCTTTATAATCATTACAAAAAGTGTCATGAGGATGATAGAAGGATGCCATATAGATTAAATATGGGTATAAAATGACAAAATTAGAGATTTTGTGGGCTCAAAAAAGGTAAACACATAAATATAAGGGTCTAAATTAGATCCAAGGCACAACTTCACCTAAGTCTAAGTAAACCATCACCATTAAAACTATAGAAAATCCCTAGTCTCTAATTAAATCACTAATCTAATATTGAATTAATCAAAATCAATACAAAAATAACCAAATTATCATTTTAGCAAGTGTGAACCAATCCAGAGACAATATATAAAACATTAATGAAGAATTAGCAAAATTCACACTCATGGTAGCTTAGAAGTAACACATAGAAGACACTAAGCTATATTTAAGCATGAAATCAAAGGGAAGGGTCTTTAAAAACATATAAATCAATGTCATTTCCATGAATATTAGATAAAATAATTGGTTCAAGATATTTTGGACAATTAAAGAATTATAACACAACCAAATAAGATGAGAAGATTGCATCCTTCAGGAGAACATATTGTGACTTATTTACAGCACAAATGGTAAGCCTTCACCACAAAATAGTTAAACCTAAGGTAATTCACTATTTATATGTTCTTCTCCCTAGTTTTAAGGAATGTAAAATTGGAAAGGGCATGCTAATTAATAATCATACTCATAAATGCATTAGCCATGTATCCCCCATTACATTTGAGAGTTACTATAAGATTCACAAGACTTGGGTAGATGTGACCACAATGATTAAGTGGGCTAAGAAAAATGACGTCAACACCATCCTAGAACCATGGTTGTATTTTATAAACATTGTGTTTTATAACCTTAGTGGGAACATTCCCATCGACCAATTCTAATATAGAATTAGAGTAATAATGACCCTACTAAATAGACTATGTGAAATCCCCACAACCACTAATATTGATAGCATATGGGTACCCCTAGTAGATTATATGATTGAAAATGATCTAACTACCTCTATTTAACTTATCAACACATGGTTATGTAGATATATCTCTATATTCAAGAAAAGGACTAGGAGAGAACTCTATATGATGTCCTACTTCCTAGATGCCCTACTTACCAAAATTGAAATCCATAACATTATGGGATGGTCTCTTGAGAGAACATAGACATTATCCTAGTTTTACTCCAAGTTAAATATCTTAAAATATAGAGAACATATTAATTTTATATGTGATTTCATCTATCCTTGTTTGAATGAGGCCTCAACAGAGACCCCTATGCCAAAGATCAACCCTTTGGTAAAAAATCCATAGAATCCATTGGGGACATATGGTTTTATTTAAACTACATAGTCATCTAGATTGAGGGAACAAAATTCACTCCATTGAGGTTACTAGTTCATGTTCCAAATAAATTAGCTATGTAGGAAGTTGCATTTACAATATGTAATGGTATATATGGTGTTTATAGGGAGAAGAGAAAAGCATTTATATATATTCTACTCTTGGAAATTAGTAGGACCATGTTCTAATATTGGAATAACATTGAAGATGTTGCTATACATAGAGACTCTTTCAAATTGTAACATGATGACTTGAGGCAATGGGACCCAAATGATAAGGTCACAAAGTGTTTGAAATCCAAATAAATAAATGTGCCTTATGATCATCACCTAGGTTCTTATAATCATATGTACACAAAATATTCATCTTTATATGATGTCCTAACAATGTTTAAAAAATTCAACATCAATTGAGAAGCTTGATTAATGAGAGATCTAAAGGGAAATGATGACATTTGGAAACTTGGTTTGAGGTAGTACCACTTATTAGGAGGTGAATCTTTTAGACCTCCACCAAAAAAACAACATATAGAAACATAGTAACTCGAATCACTAGTTACATAGAAATATGAAGCATAAGTTGAATATAAGCATAAATAAAGTAGATCCAGTGAAGGGGCATCATCTTTAGCCCAACCTAAAAGACCAGAGTCACCCATTGAATATATGTTTGTGTGTGTGTGTGTGTGTGTGTGTGTGTGTGTGTGTGTGTGTGTGTGTGTGTGTGTATGTGTGAGTGTGTGTGTGTGTGTGTGTGTGTGTGTGTGTGTGTGTGTGTGTGTGTGTGTGTGTGTGTGTGTGTGTGTGTGTGTGCACGCGCGTGCATGTGTGTGCATGTGTGTGTGTGTGCGTGTGCGTGTGTGTGCGTGTGTGTGCCTGTGTGTGCGTGTGTGTGTGTGTGTGTGTGTGTGTGTGTGTGTGTGTGTGTGTGTGTGTGTGTGTGTGTGTGTGTGTGTGTGTGTGTGTGTGTGTGTGTGTGTGTGTGTGTGTGTGTGTGTGTGTGTGTGTGTGTGTGTGTGTGTGTAATTACATTATATCTAGGTGAAATAGTGGAACATGCATTACAAATATTGTCCAATGAGTATGGGTTAGATGAATAAGAAGAACAAGTGAAAGAACCTCAACCCTAGATTGAGGAGAAATCAAAGGTAGAAAATCATAAAGGAAAGGAAGTAGTATTATACCTAGTTCCCATTACCACCTCATAGAAAAGAAAGATTGAATTGGCACTGGTCTCTATAGGACCAAAAAGACCTAGAATGACCTTCACTCATCCATTGAGTGAGTTCAATATATTTTGTGATGAGAACATTATCAATGGTCTAATAATGAAGAGTGGTTTCTATATGAGAAGTTGTAAAACATACCAACCATGCACCACCATTTGGAACTCACAATGTAAGTGAAACTTCATGTTCATGAAGAAGTCAAACCTTAAACTATAGAGCTATAAAAACAAGAGAAGGAGATGAAGATGACTTCCCCTAGGGGATTAGGTGGCACTCAAATGGATGTTTTACAAACTTTATGTGAGGCACAAGTTGAGATCCCTACTCCAAAATTAACTAAATCATTAGAAGGAGTTAGGTTTAATCTAAAGTCTACCAGCATAGAATGAGTTATTATGAAAAAGGCTATGGTAGGAGGTGATGAGTTCACCTTCCAAATGGTTAAACCATTTATCAATTTAACTCTAATATCTAGATAAAATCTAGGACAAGATAATATATTTAAAGAAAACATCCTCTAAGTAGCCCATGGGCAAAGTGATCAGTTGTAAATAATGATTAAAGGTCTAATACAAGAAAATAAGGGGAACCAAATAATTGAATGCAATGGAAAGGTCATGGGTCTCCTTCTCTCCTCTAAATATAAAATAAGAGATGATAGGGGCATCAAGAAAACTATGGAAAAGGTTTATAAGGACTTTAAGCACTTAAAATACCATAGACATGAACTTCTCTTGAAACGGGTAATTGATTGTTAGTTTATCAGTCACCAATACTATATAATGAATATCCTTCAACAAAAGCAAGAAGTTGCATCAACAAAGGGCCCACCAGCTAGTTACAAATATTATATTCCATATGAATTTTTTAATATTTTAAAAATGGAATATTTTCTTATAAAGGCATGTGAAAACTTGTTAGCACACTTGCCTAAGGGTCAAGTCATTTGGAAAACTATAGTTTATTATAGGAGCTTTGGAAAAATAATAGTTGTCCTTACTTTGTACACTTGTAGGTTGATGCAATTGACCAACATGCTTCATTACATTCTATAAAAGTAGCATTGTCTATTGTAAAAGTGGGAGAGTTTTTAGATCTAAAACTACTTCGCAACATTTGCAGCAATCTAATATAATCAGGGAATATTTCAAAGTTGGTCTCAATTGTTTGTGTGAGTTGTTACGATGGCTTCTCTCTCAATTGTCTCTTCAAGGTCTTTGATTTGAAGGGTTTTTTAGAATTTTGGACATGTATCTTCAATACATGATTTCTAATTTGGGCCAATGTTATGTTATTTGAATGTCTTTGAATTTTATTCTTTTTATTTTCTCTACATAAAGGTGTGTCAATGCTATTTGATTGTAGTAGTAAATATTTAAATAAAAATCAATTCTTACTTGTATTTCTTCATATTATCTATAGATACTTACCTACTATGTAGTGGGATTTGAACATATGCTATTTTTCATTATACATTGGTTCAATTCATGTTCAATTGGAATTTAAACCTTGTCATGATGTTTGAGATAAAGATAAGCAATCACACACTTTCTTTCTACCTTACCTTTCCCTTTTGCTTCTTTCTTAACCAAATCAGTCTAGTTTAAGACCCCATTTTAAATATAAATTTAAATAAATTTTTAATTTAGATTTTGGTCATAATTCACTCATAATAGTATAGATGCTTCATACCATTCCTAAATTTTGTTTGCCAGACCATGATGGCTCCCAGCCACTAATCAATATAAATATTATGGAATGGTCTACTTGTTCTACCCTTATTTCATCATAGGTGACTAGATCATAACAACCTACAACTCATTCTCTAAATTATTTGAATCCTAAAATGAGAAGTGGTCTTTAAACACTAATATCACTTGTGATACATTTAGAGTCATCAACAGGGGAAGTTCCATTGGTGCTAAAAGGAGGGCCCCAAGTCTTTATGAAATTATAGGGTCTTTGTTGGTTTTGATGTATGTTGATGAAAGAGCATAATAATTTTTCAATATTCCTATTTTTGTTAGCATATTTGTGTAAATATTGGTGATCTTCATATTTTGAACCCATCTTATGCTTCCTTTAGACAAAGATCAACATTCTTTGAAAATAGACACATGATTATGGTAAAGATAGCTTTAACTTTGCTAATTCAAGAGGTTTGAGGTTATTAATATCTATTTTGGTTAAATATTCCTAGATCCTTTGCAAATTTAAACTCATTTAATCTTAGAAGTGTAAATATCGATCATATTTATGTATTTAGATAGACCTTTGAGCTAGTTTAGTTGAATTTATTGGTCCTTTGTTTTTATTTAGATGAATCTTTATAAAATTCACTTAATGTGAAAGTCTAACCTTGATTCTTTGTAAACATTAACTTAAAACATCATATTACAAACATAATTTAAATTCCTCAAGTTGGAATCACCTAGAATCAAAATGATATCACATTTAGAAACAAGGGAGGCTTTGCTTGAAACAGAGATTAAAAAAACAAGGTGATACAAAGGTAGGTGTAGATGTTTGAATTATTTACCAACTTCACCACTCTAAGGTATTCCTAAATTGGACATTCATCAAATTATGGCATGGTTAGGTGAGTCTTCCATCAATTTACCTAGTTTAATACATGATCTCCCCATAATCCTAAGAAATATTTGCCAATATTTAGTCCAAGTGGTGTTGTAACTATAGAATAATACATTAAATCATTAAAATTTGCATTCATATTGTTAAATGTTAGCCATGAAGATGTAGCATGTAAGTTATTTCCTTTAAAATCTGGGGATGTTCTATATGAATGGTTTCTTAATTTACCTAATAATTACATTACCAATTGGGATGGTTTTAACAATATCTTTATTGACCAATTTGGTAAGGTTATTAGTCCCTATATCCTATACTAACAATTTACCACCATCAGAAGATATGATAGTAAATCCATAAGAGCATTTAATTCTAGGTTCCAAAAGATGCATATCTAAACCATAGATCCCTATAAACCTGATGATGTTTTAGCTTTAGAAATCTATAAGGATGTAGTAGATCCTATGAATTATGTGTTCCTAAAGAGATCTCTTCCTTTCATAACCACCTTATCCCATGCTTATTCTGAAGTGGTTATCATTAATGATAAAATGTATCATCAAGGACAAATGGCTTATTCGATCCAAAATATTAACCTACATATGCCCATCTTGAATATATTTTTCAGTAATAATCAAAATATGGTATCCCTAAATCATATCCCAATATTAAAACAATTACTCTTGAGCCATGTTGCCTCTAATCATAAATTAGGATTCTTAAGCCATGCTACCACTTGATTTAATCCAAATGATAAAATTACATTAGTGCCAACCTCTGGTGCTACCTAGGTCCATAACTCTAAAACTCCCAAGAGTGAGAATGACTCTATTTTAAAGAAGGTACAAAAGCTTAGTGTTAATTTCCTTTAGTTACAAAAGTAGGTTAGTCATAATGGTGGAAGATCATGTAGGAACTTGTCATTCCAAAGGTTTAACAGACCCAATAATAGGTTTCATAATGATAGTTTTCATAATAATAATAACAATGAATCATCTATTTATAAGAATAACATGGACATTAATATTATTTATGTTTCATTAGTAGATTACTATGGAGTTCATTATACTACCAAGCATGGGGAAATTAACTACATTGAATTCTTTAAATCTTTTGAATAATTTTAGGAAGAATTGGACACACTTGAAGTAGTTACTGTCAAAGATAATGGTGTAGGTACATCAATATCTAAATCTATTGGCCAAGCCTTGATAGTGGAAACATTTGATTCCGCCTTCCAAGAAGCTAATGAACTTGATGCTGTTCTTGAAGAAGTTCATGATTTCAAATAGTTCATCAAGAAAACCTACCCTTTAAGGAACAAAAATAAAAAACAACCTTTAAATACTTCAACACCTCTAAATAACTTTGACACTGCTCCAGACACTACATCGGATAATAACCTAGAGCCTCCAAAGGGAAGTACTTCTAAACAAAGTACTAATTATTTTATTTATTAAAATAAAATTACATATAATATTGTAGAGGACATGAAAAAAATAAATTCTAACATCACTTTACATGAATTAACATAGATCAATAAAAAAATTGATCTATTTCTAGAGCCATTATCTACAAAATTTGGAAACCCACCCAAAGCTGATAATGCCAATGTTGTTGTCTACAAAGTCAACATAGAGTCTCCACCTTTCTTGCTTATAGTCAGAATGTTTGGTAATAGCTTTCATAACTATTTTTTTAATTCTAGTACCTCTAAAAATATCATTCTAATAGGTATTTGTAAATAACTCAGTTTAACTCCCATTAAATCTGATATGGTTGTCACACAATTGGATAACTCCAAGGTCAAAGTGATTAGAGAGTTATAAAATGTTCACTTGTAACTAGATTTTGAATCAAGAGTCCAATTATTAATAGACATCCAAGATGTGGATATTCCTAATGCCTATAGGCTACTTTTAAGTAAATAATGGACAAAATCTTTAAATGGATATATGTCCATAGACTATTAGCATTTATGGTTTCCTTATAAAGGAGTTCTAAACCAAATTAGAGTTAAAAGAGAACCCAAGATGAAACATATCATCATATAATACAACACAATGAATGAAAGAGTCAACATAATTGACTCTAATTTAGTGGTATTCACTGTGAAAACTACCAGAGTAGGTAATCCTAAAATTTCCCATACCATTCTTGGATTGTGGAAGATGAATTTTGATGTTGTAAGGTATAAATATGGGTCAAGAGTAGTTATTGTTCTAACCATGATGGTAATAAATATCATGCTTCTTATAGACTCTACTTTCCATGTACCAACAATCTCATAGAGTATGAGGTTGTCATCTTAGGACTATAATTTCCCATAGAAAATAATGTCAAGTAATTAATTGTTTATGGTGACTCAGAACTAGTAGTTAATCAGGTAAGGAGTAAGTATCAGTGTAAATTATGATACCTTAAGAGGTACAAATTTAGGGTCTAGGATTTAGTTGTGTTTTTTGATGCTTTCAAAATTATTTCCATCCCTAGGGAGGGAAACAATTTTTTTGATGAACTAGCCTCTATTGCAACTAATCTCATGCCTAACTAGCACTCACCAAACTTTAGCATTGATTTGATACCTTATCCTTATGTTTTAGATAATGTAAATTATCTACAAGTCTTTAATGATGATTTATAAATCACGAACTTCATGACCAATTTAGGAGAATTTGAGGCCCAAATCATGGATGAGGTTGATGAACCGACCCTTGAAGACAAATTTGATGGTAAAGTAATTCAATTGAATGAAAACAAGATTCTTAATGTAATGATTGCCTTAGAAAGGTTCTTTGATTAAGATAAGATAGCTAAAGCTTCTAATATTCCCAAATTAAATAGGAAGGATTAAAATTTAGTTGATCTTAGACCTCAAGATCAACATAAATTGGTCAACATTGGAAAAGCCTATATAATTGTGGAAAACAAGAGAGCCAAGTAACAGTTAACAAAGTATAAAGATGCAACAGCTTGGTCAAATGATGACTTCAAGATTTTTGATTCAAAGGTCATCTCTCATACCATACCTCTCAAAGAGAATTGAAAACCTTTTAGGAGAAAGCAAATTCCTATAAGTCCTATTTTATAACCCATGATTCTCAAGGAAGTCAAGAAATTATTGAATTCTAGAATTGTATTTCCCATTAAAAACTATACTTGGGTTTCCAATTTGATACTAGTTAGAAAAAAATAGTGAAATTAGATTGTGTTTTGATTTTAGGAATTGGAATAAGGAATCTAAAAAGGATAATTATCCTCTTCCATCTCTTGACCAATTAATACAAATTATTTTTGGTTATACCATGATGTCATTCCTTAATGATTTTTTAGGTTATAATTATGTGTTGATGAACAAGAAAGATATAATGAAGATGAAATTTACAACCAAATGGAGCATCTTTACCTACAATAGAATGCCTTTCAAATTGATCAACACAAGAGCTACATTTTAGAGAGCCATGGACCATACATTCCAAGGTTTTATTAGTAAATTCATCATCATTTACATTGATGACCTAACTATTTTTCTGAGAATAGGAAGGATCACTTCATGCATTTATAGTAGGTATTTTAAAGGTACAAGGGGTATGGAATTTCCCTCAACCTCAAGAAAATCATTTTCTATGTCACGAAGGGAATGTTTTTAGGCCATGTTATTACTAAAGATGGAAATTCTATAGATCCTAAAAGAATATAAGGTATATCAAAGATATAACATCCCAATAGCAGAAAATAATTGAAATCATTTTTTGTAAAAATAAACTTTGTGATAAAAAAATTTTTTGGCTTTGCAAAAAATTTCAAACCATTAAATGATATGTTGAAGAAGGATGATAAATTCTCATGAAAGGAGGAATCAAATAAATCCTTTGGGGACATTAAATAAGACATCAGTCAAGCCCCAATCTTGATAAGCCCAAACTTTTCAAAGGATTTTTTCCTTTACTCTTTTTCCTCCAACCACACCATTTTTATTGTTTTAACTCTGAATATAGATGGGTGTGACCATCTAATTGTTTTCATGAGCACTAAATTGAAAAAAACTTAGTTAAATTATACTTTGATTGACAAACAAGATTTTACATTAGTCAAATCCATTAATAAGTTTAGACACTACATTCTTATGAATAAAGTGCATGCCATTCTTCCAGACTTGGCCACTAAGTTAGTACTAAGCCAATGTGAACTTAGAGAGATAACAGGTAAGTGGATTTATGTTCTTCAATAATATGACATAGATATCAAGACTAAAATTTTTTTAAGGTGTTAAGGTCTAATTTAAATGATTGCCAATACTAGCCCCAGCCTAAGTATTATGTAGGTTGATAAGTAGAATTTTCAACCTAATGACCAGCATCATCCCATCATTCACTTATTGATTAATGTATCTTATACTTAAGGCTAAGTAGGGAACAAGGAAGATCCCTAAGGATCAAAGTAGATCATTATATGATCAATAATGAAATCCTATACGAAATGAACTTTGAAGGTGTGTACTTGAGGTGTGTATCCAAGGAAGAGGCATCCAAGATCATGAGCATGTTTCATGAAAATCTAGGAAGTAGACATCCCTATAGGAGTACCATAACTCACAAGATCCCTATAGCTAGCTATTATTTTCCCACCATCTTTAAATATTCTCATAAGCATGTGAGGGACCCATTCATATGAGATTTTTAACACAAAAGAGCCAAAGGTAGCCATTCCTTTACAACTAGCTATGATTGACAAACCTTTTATCTATTGGGAGCTATATTTAATTAGAGTCATCAATACTAACTCATCAAAATGTCAAAAATATGTTTTGATAGCTAATAAATATTACACTAGATAGACTGAAGCAATAGCTTCTAAACAATGTAGAACTGAAGAAGTGGTCAAATGTTTAAAAGAAAACATATACACTATATTTGACACTCTACTCTCTTTTATAGGTGATACTGTGTCTACATTCACATCCATAAAAATGATATAATGAGCATATGATAATGGTATTATCCTCAATTTATCATCAAACCATTACCCTCAAGGTAATGGAGTGTTTAAATCATTGAATAAGAACTTGATAAAGGTAGTTAAGAAGTCTGTTGTAGACAAACTAGAACATAACATAAGCTCCTCAAATATGACTTTGGGAAGATAGAAAAAGAGTTAAGTAGGAAATTAAAGTGTATCCTTTCTTATTATTATATGTCTAGGATCTTATATTCCCTATCACACTTAAGCTACCAACATACAAGTTTATTCAATAGTATATGGAAGAAGATCAAAAATTTAAAAAATCAAGGCTAATTAACATAGTTCAAATAGAAGATGACTGAGAAGAAGATTTTGATAAATTTAGAAGGAACCATACCATAATGAAAAGATGGTTTGATAAGTGATCAAAGGTCAAGGTGTTCAGGTAATGAGACCTAATTATTCTTTGGGACAAGGCATTTGAGCCCAAGGGTAGGCATGGTAAATTCACACCTCTATGGATTATCCCCTATTCAATTGAAGAAACACTTGGAGATAACACCATCAAACTAAAATATCCACAAGGAGTAGAGTTCACACTACCCAATAATGGGAAATGTCTCAAGCATTACATTTTTACTGCTCCACCTAGGATCTTCATGGAATAAATCTATAGGACTAGTTAGAGTTAATGTAGGTAGGATACTTTAGTTCCCTTTTTGTCTTTTTCCTTCCTAATGTTTTTAATTTAACTCTTCATTTAATCAATGTTCAATTGATGTCAACTTAACCAGGGCTGGTGTCTAAATCTATCTATAGTAAGGTATATGATGGTCAATCTAAAAGTCTGCTTATGGGGGTGTTTGATTGTCCTATTCTAAATTTGACTAAAGAAATACATGTGTCTTAAACTACTTGATTCACTCTTTCTCTATAAAGGAAGACATCAAATAAATCCACTCTTTTGCTTGAAAGTTAAATAAAACTCCTATTTACGCTTGTTTGGAAATTAAAATCACACTCCTAACTAAAAAAAGGAAATTTGCTTCACATGTTTGTTGTAAAAGAAAACACACTTTGATTAGAAAGGAAATGATTTTGGAATAAGAAAATGCCTTTTAAATTGTGAATTTATTTTGATGTTTTTATGAATAAATGTAAACATTAACAAGATTCTAATTAGTTATAACAACGAGTTAATAGAACATAACATAAATACCATACATAGTTCCTAGTTCTAACGAGAGTGGGCCTTTTCTCCTCTTAAACTTAGGAACAAAGATTAATCAATGATGGAAACTAAAGTGATAATTCATAAAACTAAAATGATTACAATCTGTCTAAAACCTATCATATACTTGTACGTATCTTTCCTTTAATCTCTAATCTATATTATCTCATATCTTTCAATGACAAAAGTCTTACATTTTATACTAATACAATCAACTTAAAATAAGATGCAAAGAAATAGGTTTCCTTGGTCAATCCATTCATACAAAGATAGGAGATTGGATTTCTAAGAGATCTAATTATTTTGATGAAATAAGTATAGTATCTTATAATAGTCCTAAGATCCAAATATATACAACTTTATCAAATTGAATTCCTACAGAATACCACACAAGTATTTTCCTTATTTGACTCTAGCTGGAATTATTGTCTCTCATCTTATCTTGGCCACCAGCTTCCCCATTTGTACGTTCATCCTTACGAAATCCATAGAATTGACCCTATAGATTTAGTAGGAATGAACCTGTGGAGTTCATAGAAGCAATCCTATAGAGTCTATAGAAACAAGGCTATGGAATCTATAGAAAAAGATTAAAAATTACATTGAAAAAATCCTATAGAATCCATAGAAATAAGCTTGCATGGTCCATAGAAACAAGCTTGTAGATTCCATAGAAATAAGCTTGCAGAGTCCATAGAAGCAAGCCTATGGAGTCCGTAGTTTTGCTAGATGGAGATAAAAATTGAATGTTCATTATATATTGCTTTTGACTTCTTCCTAAGCATTATTCATAATAAAATAACTTAAACATGATATGTATTATACATTAATGACAAAGTAAATGTTTAATTGTTGGTTCAATATGAATAAGACAATTATCTATTTTCCATGTAATAGTTATCTACTAATCTATGATTTGCATAAGATAATATCCTTTGAGAGATGAATTTAGGGAAATAATATGTCAATAATGTGCCATATTTTGAGCTCATCCTCTCCCTTAGGCTTTACCTTTTGCAAGTCCCATTGTAAACATTTATTGGCATTCATATCTCTGGCATCTGATTTCCACACTCTGAATCAAATCATATTCATCTATTATATGCTTGTCCAAATTGCTTGTAAACCCCTGATGCTCTTGAATAATTTTTTCCATATATTGAATTGTTACTCTAATTATGGAGCCCAACTCTAACATCTTAAAATATGTATGATTAGCAAAGGGGGTCTATATCTCATGCCAATCCATTTCTATTCTCCCCCAGACTTTATTACCTGTATTAAGATTTCCAAAATTGAGGAAGTTCTCCTCATACTCCATCTTAAGTTATTTAGAGACATGACTTCTCATATTTGAAGAGGCACTAAAAGTTGGTCCTATCTATTTACATTTGTAGTCATTACTGAATCAAAACTTTATCTTGAAAACAAGACAAAAGAAATAGCACAGTCATATAAATCTTGTAAATAATGAGTTTTAACCTCATCACTTAAACAAGCACAATCAAAATTCTATTTGATCAATCTTGGGATAGGAAAGGCTGATCTGTTATATAATCATATAGTCTTAGCATGATTTGTATAGTCCTCAAATCTACTTTTCCATGCTAGTTTATTTTTAAATGTAGAATGCAATTCCCTCAGTTGAACCTGTCCTACTTGAAGGTTTATCAAAAAATTATTTTGTTCATGGTCTCTTAGGATAAAATCATGCAAATAAAACTCACAAAGCAAATCTTGATGATCAGGTTTAGCACTATAGAAAATTTCCAAAAATGTTGTTGGCTATAAAATCTTGTAAGGATGACAAGAGATCCTCAGAATCTGCCATTTGTAAAATTATTCAAATAAAAATAAATTATATGTAGGAGAAGGATTCCTACATGACAAAATATATTCCCCTAATTTGCATGCATCCTACATATTTTCTTGTAAATTTTGGACTTTAGCTTCTAATTCTTTATTTTCATTTTCCAAGGGTTTGTTTGAAGAAGTTGCATCTTTATTTTTATATTTAAGTATGGAATATTCTTCTTCAATTTGATGTAGTATTTTCATGGGAGGAATACTTGGACAACTTGTTTGATAACTATGGTCAACAAATACCTTAGGAGGAAGAGGTGAAACATCAAAAGGTGATTTGGAAGAGTTTACCAAACTCTATACTCTCTTATTTTCCTTCTTCAAATTTTCTACATATATCCAAAGATCTATTTGTTCACTTTCATGTTCCTTTATTATTTCATCTAATATATGAACTTTTGCTACATGATTTGCAGATGTTGTGTCTAATTTATACACCAATAATGAGTTGAAATGATCCTTATTCTGCAATTGACTGATTAAGTCAATAATGTCAGCTATTTGTTGTTGCTCTAGATCTTGAGCTTGAGAAAGCTGCAAGATTAACTACATAAAAGGATCATTTATATTAGATGAATCACCTTTCTAATTTATGCATATAATTTTCCCTTTATCTATTGTAGTTTCAACTAGAATAGGTCATTGTTTTGCCATAGTTAATTCTTCTACCATGTGTGGCTCTTCTTCTAGAATTGACTCCTCTATTATGATTAGAGATTTCCTTTCGAAAGGGTTTTCTTCAACATCTATGGGTGTAGGGATACTCTAATGTATCAGGGAATGAGATACCATTTTAAGACTATCTAGAATGTTTGCAGTGTCTTGTTCATCTTCATTTGTCAGAACTAACCTTCTCTTTCTTTTGGTCACTATCTGAGATACACTCGGTTGTCTTTCCTTCTCAACCATAAAACCCTGTCTTCTCAAGTTATATAGCAACCTTTTGTCTCAATTTTATTCTTCTTGATAGGGGAATTAGTTACACTATAGATTTATGAGGTTCTTGTGGGGACCTTGAAACTTTAGGGATTTGAGACCTTATGATTCTTCTTAAAGAAGAAGGGATTTCTATAGAGACTAAAGTCTATGATTTATTCTTTGGAGTTGTTTTCTAAATTAATGTATTAGGTGGAGATGAATGTTCCTATGGTAAATTTGAGGTTTCTTGTGTAGGCAGATTTGGAATTTGTTGTGTTATACTGTTCTAAAATTCCTCCCAGACCTCTTGTCCTTCCTGAATAAAGTGATGTTGGATAATTAGGTGAATAAGACCATGATGCCTAAGAGTAGCATTAGGATTTGTAGTCATAATTTTTAGAGAACCATATAAGAAATATGGGAGGTTAATCTTGTACTAAGCATCTTGTCTCTCAGGCTTAAGGTGTATTAACATTTTCATGACATCTCTTCCTAAAAGACTCTGTTGCCCCTCATAAATGATATACTTGAGTATCCACTTAGTGACAGATTTCCAAGGTTTAAGAAATGATTTTATACTAATCCCTTTTGATTTTACTTTGGAATATATTAGACATGATGTCCTAGTCTATTCATTCCCATTAAACTAACTAATTAAATCACTAAATGAAGTTTTCCCTGTAACTCTCATTCCCTCTTCTGGAACTTGTATGATTTGGCTTATAATTTGAGTTGAAATAGGAATAAAAATGCATTTCACAACTAAAAAATTAGAGTTGAGATTAGTGATGAATTAACTTACCATTATTTCATCAAAACCATAAAACTTTTCAATGAAAGGTAGCCAGCCATTGGCTCTAAACACTGCCACAAAAGCTTTGTCTTTACGAAAACTTGCTGCATTTTTTGGCTCTAATATCATCTTATATCCCATTTCTATGCAAATTTATAGAAAAATCTATTTCTTTAATTCTTATTTGGATTTAGACTAGTCTTTTATTGAAGTCGATAGAAATGAAATGGTTCATATGAAATTCCATAGCTACATGAGTCTATAGTTTGATATGATGACTCGATACAATTAAGTGCTGCACATTTCTAAGGAGTGGGCCAACTATTTTGTCCATTATTATAAATTAAATGAAATAATGATGTGGCACTTTGACAGTGATAGTTATTTGTTACTTCATTTAAAAACCCCTTTTATGACGTCCCATCATTATCATTATTGATGACTCAATTGATTATATAAAAGATACACACTTATCTATACACCTTTGACAGCTCATTTGCAAGATTTTTCATTATGGTATGTGTCATGTCATCTTGTTATATAAGATTAATGTTTGGGTCATATCCATAGAGTAATTTTTAATTAAATTGAAGATAATTAGTTCACTAAACTTAGATAAATAGAAGATATGTCTCACTTACTTTGACCCTTAGATGTATCCTTTGCTCACCATTTGTCCTGCACAAATACGTTTGCATGGATTAGTCAACACAACCAATCATAATGACATGAGATACTCTATTTTTTCTTATAATTCTTTTTTACCCTTTGACCAGCCATTGCTACTTTTCTAGCCAAAGCACTTTTTGTAATGCATATCCAACCAACAAGCTAGTTTTCTGGGCATGCATTGTCAATAGTGTCAGTGGCACGATTTTCACTATTGATATTTTTTATTTATTATTATTATTATTATTATTATTATTATTATTATTATTATTATTATTATTATTATTATTATTATTATTATTATTATTATTATTATTATTATTATTATCTTTTTTTGTTGAATCATCAAAGAGCAGGTTCCTTGGAAGAAGCAGAGCCCTCTAGAACAACTACTTTATTTGAAGTAGTTTCTCTAGAAGAAGCAGAGTCCTCCAAAAAGGATACTTGATATTTTATTTTTTGAATAAATTCTTCTTTATTAGGAGGTTTCTGATAAAGCTTCAGTCTATGTCCATTGACTATTAGAGTTCTTCTGATATCATCAATAGGTATTATCTTAATAAAACCATTTTAAAAGACCTCCTCAATTTGATAAGGTCCCAACCAACTCATTTGTAGTTTTCCTTTAAACTATTGAAATTTGGAATCAAACAATAGTACCTAATCTCCTTTCTAAAACTTTAATTGCTTGATTTATGCATCATGGCAAAAATTTCTTTGATGTTTTACCAATTCATTTCTTTGTAGTGCTTCCATCCTCATCTCATCAAGTTGATTAAGATGTAAGAGTCTTTATTTCTATATTTCTTCTAATTCAGTCCCTACTTTTACAGCTATTTTCAAAATTTGCAATTCAAATTCAAAAGAGAATAAGGGCTTCTTACCATAAATCAATTCATAAGATGAAAATCTAGTTGTTGTTTTACAAGTAGTATTATAGGCCCAAACAGCTTCTAGTGCTTTATATACCCAATCCTTTCTATTGGAATTAACAACCTTGGGTAAAATTATTTTTAGTTCTCTATTGGTGACTTCAACTTGCCCGTTAACTTATGGATGGTATGGAGATGTTTTTATATGTTGAGTTTGATATACTTGCATGAAGTGTTTTATCATGTTTGATATAAACTATGGTCCTTGATTTGAGACTATCTCCCTTAGACCACCAAATATTTACATGATTTCAAAACATAAGAAATCAGCTACCATCTCTTCTCTTGCATGAGTTAATACTTCCACTTCTGCCCACTTGGTCACATAGTCTATACATACTAGGAGATATTATTTTCCTCTAGAAGGAGGATCCATAGGACCTATAAAATCAATTCCCCATTTCTCAACTATCTCTAAAACCAATTGAGGATGAGTGTGCAAAGGCATCTCTATTAAAAGAGTAGGATGCCCAATTCTCTGACAAGCATCACAGTGTCTAACATATCTTTTTACTTACTGACGAAGATGAGGCCAATAGTATCTTACTCCTAGGATTTTATGTATGGTTCTTTGATCTAAGTAATGACCTCCTCCTAGTTCATCATGATAAGCTCTGATGATATCATAAGCTTCACCATTTATCACATACCTATGAAATACATGGTTAGGTCCAAGTTTGAATAACATTTCATTAATGCATTTAAAAGAAGAACTTTCTTTGATCAAACATTACCTTTCCTTTTGTGAAAATTATAGAGGAAACTTCCCTATGGTGAGGTAATTGGCTATATCAGTAAACCATGGAGATTTTAATGAAATAGAAAATAGTTATTCATCAAAAAAGTCATCTTCCACTGGTTCTTCTTCACTTGTAGTGTTCATTCTTCAAAAGAAATTAGCAACCACATTAGACTTCCCTTGTTTATCTATAATAATAACATCAAATTCTTATAAGAGCAATAACCATTTAATAATCCTACCTCCCAAAATTAGTTTGTTGGTAAGGTATCTAATAGCTAAATGGTATGTATACACAAATACCTTGTAGCCTATCATGTAGTGTCTAAATTTGTTAATTGCATAGACTACAACTAGGAATTCCCTCTAAATTGTAGTGTAATTTCTTTTAGTAGGTGTTATGTTTTTACTAATATAATATATAACATACATGTTACCCTCTTCATCTTTTTGTCAAAGGACTACTCTTAGTGCCACATCAGAAGCATTTGTGTATGTATGGAATGGCTAAGTCTAATCTAGTCCTCTCAATACTAGAGTAGTAAGAAGTTTAGATTTGATAGTCTCAAAGGCTTGCTAGCAATTATCACTCCATTTAAATGTACTATCTTTTGTAAGCAAGGCAATCATAAGGACATCTATTTGGCTAAAATTATCTATGAAGCATCTATAGTAAACAACATGTCTAAAAAAACTCTTAATTTTAGTTTGTGTCTATGGGATGGGTAAATTGGAGATTATTTCAACCTTGTTTTGATCCACTTGAATACCTTTTATAGAAATATGGTATCCCAGAACTATTCCTTCATCTGTCATCAATAAACATTTCTCATGGCTCAAAGATAATTGATGTTCTTCACATCTGATCAATACTCTTTCCAAGTTGGTAAGAGCCTCTTCATAAGTTCCACCATGAATGGTGAAATCATCCATATATACTTCAACTCAATTATTTTTAAGGTTAGAGAATATTTCCAGAATTGTTCTTTGGAAGGTGGCTAGAGAATTACATAGTCTAAATGGGAGTACTCAGTACGTAAAATTTCCCCAAGGGTAGGTAAATGTGGTTCTATCTTGATCTTTAGTTGCTACCATTATCTGCTTATACCTACTAAACCCATCTAGGAAAGAAAAATATCCTTTTCTTGCCAAGTTGTCAAGAACTTGATCAATGAAAGGTAGAGGAAAAAAATATCTTAGTGTTTCTTTGTTCAATTATTTATAATCTCCACATACCCTTAATTTTCCATTTTTCTTGGGCACAATTACCATAGGTGAAACCCACTAGCTATCTAAGATGGGGTAAATAAACCCAACTTCCAGCAACTTTTGGATCTCTATTTCGACTATCTCCTTTAATGCTAGGTTTATTCTTCTTTGTAGTTGTTTGGTTGGTTTGATAGATTATGTGTAAATGTGATGAGTTATTATGTTGGGTTGAATTCCCTGCATGTCAATATAATCCCAAGAAAAAGCCTTGGTATGTATTTCCATTACTTCAAAGAGTTGATCTCCCTCTTCATTTGTTAACCAACTATTGATGTTCAAAATCTTTCTAGGTAATATCATGATTAATTTTGTACTTGGGTAGTTGGATTCTATTTGTTTGAATTCACTAATTAATGAGTTTAGAGGACATGGATGAGGAAGTAGCTTATGAAACATGGTTACATTATCAACAAACTCTTTTCTAGGATGAATCAATCTTGCTAAAGAACAATGGAATGCACCTAAGAAATGAGTTTGTTGTTATTCTACCAATTTCCACACACTTTCCCAAATCAATCCATGACCATATGGTGAAGAAACAATAAAAGAAGTAGAAGTGGAGGTTTCAAAATATTTTGTCTAACCCAAGAATCCTAAGCTGAGGTAGTCTATAGTTTCAACACTGACAGAGTCTATAGCTTTCAAACTTATATAGTATGTAGCTTTCAGACTCATAGAGTCCATATATTCTAGGTATATAACTCCATTCAATTTTTCCAAGTTTTTTTTAATTGTGATCATAGCTAATGATGAAATGTTGTTTGATGTGTTGTCTAATTCATCCACCCAAAGTTCTTGTATATGATTTGTTGATGGTTTTACAGGAGGATACAAAGAGATGCATTTAGATTTTAATGCATTATAAATGGTCATTTCTCCTGACCTGCAATCAATTAGTACTACTACAATAGGCAACGATGGTCTACTTAGGATTATGGGATATCCTAGATTATTTAGTTTAGGTTGCAAGACCATAAATTCTATTGGATATTCCCAAGACTCTATTAGTACTTCAATATTTTCTATAGTCCCTTTTGGTTTAGTTATAGATTGGTCCACCATTTGAAGAATGGTATTTATGGGTTGCATTATCATAGGAAATAATATATGGAGAGTATCATTTGTCATAATATTAATTATTGTTCCTAAATCTACCAAAACATTAGGAATTTTTTTACCTCCAATTGTGACTATGATCACTGGGCTTCTTGAATCTGCATATTTTAGAACTAATAGTTTTGTTACTAATAAATCATCAACTTTTATATCAACATGAATGGTCCCTAGATAGTTTACTTTCCTCCCAGGTGTCTTGATACAAATATTTTTGATGATCTTGTTTAATTTAGGTATATCCCTAATAGCTTATAGTAGGGTTACCACAATATTTATCTTTTACAACTCATGAACCAAGTTTGATTCTAGTTTAATATCATTTTATTTTAATCTTTTAGGAAAAGGAACTACTGGTGTAGTAGTGTTTCCTTTGTTTGCTTCAGGGCTCATTATTATTTCAGCTTTTCTAGTGTTTAATTGAGATGAGTTTGTTTTTTCCTTTTCATCAAGTATCTCAAAAATGAAAACTGGAGGTTTTTGTATTGTTTTCCCTAATCTTAAATGTATTTCCAAATAATTAATACCTCTAACATTCATTATCTCTTCTTATTCATTAACATAAATAGGTGTTGGTTGTTTATTTTTTGGATTTGTTATTGGTTGTGTAGGCATTAAAGGTTGATTGATTTATCATTATGTTGCATAATTGGTAGTGGCATTATAGTTTGATGTTAAAGTGGTCTTCTTGGTTGGGTGAATTTTTATTGTCAGTTCCACTACTGATTCCATTATTGATATGGCTATGGCATCCATTACTGATATGGTAACCATTGTTATTGTGGTTGTGGCACCATCCATCAGGGTGTTGGAATCAAATCTTGTCCTACCCATGGATTTTGGATTGATGGAATTTGGGGTTTGTTCCAAAAAGGTGAAGGAATTGAAATATTCCATGGTGCCATCTATGGATTAACTAGGTTTCTTACATTAAACTATCCTTGAGCCTAGTTTTGTGGGGCAAATTTTTGTCTCTAGATATAATTTACTTTTTTAGTGGACTAGAGTTGTGTTTTCATGTGATTCTTTAAAATAGGAAAAAGGGCACAATGTTTGGTATCATGATCTATTGCATTACAGATCCCACATGATGAAACATTGGTTTTATTTAGGGGGTAGTCTCTAAGGGTATGTTTCTATCTGCACATAGGATAGTAAATTGCTAAGGGTTATGTTGCATTTACGTTAGCTTGAATTCTATCTAAATTACTATTTAGTGTAACCAAAATATCCATCTTTAAATTGGAAAATTATTCCATTAGCTTACCCACTGCATTAGATTTCCCAAATCTTCCTCTCCTAAGTTTGGATTTTGTTCAAGAGTAGTTGGTACAAAGCTCAGTAATCTGATAGAAAGCCAATTTATTCATATCTCCACCTCCTATCAGATTTAAGGCATCTCTAGTATCTTCATCTAACCCTTTTAAGAAAACTAATTTTTCAACTTCTTCAGCGAGTGGATAATTGCTTCTTTTATGAGTAAACATGAATCTATCCAAATAATCCTCTAAAGATTCATCATCATTCTATTTGATTTTGAAGAAATCCTCTTTTATTTCTCACACTTGGTAGTAATCTTGGTACTTTTTCAATAATTATGTCTCCATGTCATCCCATGTTCTAATAGAATCACCAGGTAAACCCATGAACCATCTCATAGTTGCATCTTTAAGTGTAGAGGGAAATAGTTTTAATTTTTAGATATATGTCCTGTAATCATAGGTTTGACATTACACCTTAAACTCAAACAAGAATTGATCAGGACCTTCTATAGATCTTCCCCAAAAATTTGGTAGATTAGCTGGTGAAATATTTTTCATGGGGATTTGATCATTTAGATCTACAATAATAGTAAAGGAAAAAGTCCTTCCTATTTGTGCAAGTTGTTTATTTTGTTGGAGATCCATATTTTATTCTTATGATGATGTTTCAAAGATGGGATGATCTTCCCACTGGATATTTGTGGTATCAGTTATGGGTTGTTCAAAGTTCTCAAAATTTTCTTCAGATATGTATTTTTGAAATGCTTCCTCTAAGTCCTTTACAATTTATAAATAATGTATTCCTACAAGAGATTGATCTTGAGGAATTTGTCCTGTGGGTCTTGCTTGTGGCAATGGCCTAGTTTCTATCGAAGTTTCTAAAGATTTTTGTAGATAGGTATAAATCATAACTTCTGATTCACTACTCAGAGATATTCATGAAGTTTCAACTTGTGTTCTTGTTGGAAATTTTTGGATGAATTATCCTTTAGAATCTCTAGGATGGTACATCAATTTATTGAATTATTTTGGGATTTTGTAGTTTTAAAAAATTCTTTTTGTTTAACTCTAGACCAATAATTATTACCTTACTAACTCCTTGATCCCTAGAAATAGTGCCAAAAATGATGAGTGTCATTTAACTCTTTATTTAATCAATGTTCAATTAATGTCTTATCAACCAGGGCTGGTGTCCAAAGCTATCTATAGTAAGGTATATAATGGTAGATCTAAAATTCTACTTATGGGGCTGTTTGATTTTCCTATTCTAACTTTGACTAAAGAAAGACATGTGTCCTAAACTACTTGATTAACTCTTTTGTTGAAAAGGAATAAATAAAATCAATACACTCTTTTGCTTGAAAGTAAAATCACACTCCTATTTATGCTTGTGTAAAAAGTAAAATCACACTCCTATTTATGTTTGTTGTAAACACAATTTGCTTAGAAAGGAAATGATTTTGGAATAAGAAAATGCCTTTTAAATTGTGAATTTGTTTTGATGTTTTTATGAATAAATGTAAACATTAACAAGATTATAATTAGTTATAACAACAAGTTAGTATAAGATAACATAAATACCATACATAGTTTCTAGTTCCAAGGAGAGTGGGCCTTTGCTCCTCTCAGACTAAGGAACAAATATTAATCAAGCTAGAAACTAAAGTGATAATTCATAAAACTAAAATGATTACAATCTATCTAAAACCTATCATATACTTGCATCTTTCCTTTATTATCTAATCTCTATTATCTCATATCTTTCAATGATGAAAGTATTACATTTTATACTAATAAAATGAACTCAAAATAGGATGCAAATAAATAGGATTCCTTGTCAATCCATTCATCCAAAGATAGGAGATTGGATTTCCAAGAGATCGAATTATTCTAATGAAATAAATATACTATCCTATAATAGTCCTAAGATCCAAATATATACAACTTTATCAAAATAAAATCCTAAAAAATAGTAGGAAAGTATTTTCCTTATTTGACTCTAATTGGAATGATTCTCTCTCATTTTATCTTGGTTTCTAGCTTCCCCATTTGTAGTTTCATCCCATCAAAATCCATGAAATTAACCCTACATAGTCGATAGGAACAAGCCTATGGAGTTCATAGAAACAATCCTATGGAGTCCATATAAATAATCCTATGGAGTCCATACAAACAAGCTTGTAGAGTCCATAGAAACAAGCCTATAGAGTGTATAGAAACAAGCCTATAGAATCCATAGAAACAGGCCTATAGAGTCCATAGAAACAAGCCTGCAGAGTCCGTAAAAGAAAGCATGTAGAGTCCATAGTTATATTGGATGGAGATCAAAATAAAACATTTCCTATAAATCACTTGTGTCTTCTTCCTAATCATTCTTCACAACAAAAATCACTAAAACATGCTATCTATTAGACATTAATGACAAAGTAAAGGTTTAATCTTTGGTTCAAAATAAATAAGACAAGTAGCTATTTTCCATGTAATAGATATCTAATAATCTATGATTTTCATAAGATAATATCCTTAAAGAGATGAATTGAGGGAAATAACATGTCAATAATGACCCATATTTTGAGCTCATCACTTCATATCCCTTGTTTGTACATAAAATTGTATATATTTTCTTGATTTTCTTTTATTTCCTACTTTTGTGCTTTTAATTATGTATCTACTTTCATTATGTGTTTTCTTTATACCGATTTATTCCTTGCTTCTAATAAGTTATTTTTGTCATCTCTTAACACAAATTTTACTTGATTTCTTAAAGAACTCTGTAAGTTTAGAAATATATGTATGGATCTTAAGCATGTGATGACCATCAGCTAGAAATATGATCTTGATCTTATAATCTAAATAAACTACTAATGGATAGTGAATAGGCCAACTATTGAATAAGGAATTAAACATTATTTTCATTTAAAATTAGTTTTAATAAGAGTTTTACATGTAGAATGAAAGCTTAAATTATTAAGGCATAGTCACATTTGCACTTAACAAATATCCTTGCTTGGGATAAAGGATGCAACCATGGGTTATTATCTTAGGATTAGACACTTGACCAAATAATTGAACCTAACTATCCTCATTACCAACCTCCACTATAAATATCAAAAAATATAAAAATATAAAAATAAGAGCTTATTGTAAAATTAAATATCTTTTTAGGCAAAGTTGATTCTGGTAATCTCCACCAGGGCTATGAATGACTAGATGGTAGTGAAGCAAGGTTGTGAGTGGCGATAAAGGTATCTTTATTAGGGATATGGATGCTTGGCTAGTAGTAGACAAATTTCCAAGTCTTCTTTGAACTGGGAGCATCATTCTTAATGTGTATCTAAACATGCTCTATGTCAAGGTCAATGATTAAAGACATGAAACCTAGAAGTTATCTCGTAAATCTCATGAAAACAAGAAAGCGGAATCAAAGAACACACATGATAGGATTATGTTTTGATGTTTAACCAAAATTATATAGATAAAAGGTTTGTTTTAACCATGAACTAATGTTAATAATGACATTGGTCAAGTGGAATAAGTGACCTAGTTGTTTGTTTGAATCAGAGTTTCTAAATTATAACATATTATTATGTTTCCCCTAGAAGTCACCAGTTATTGAGTTCAACATAGCCCTAATTCTAAAACATAGAGATTGTTTTGCTATTATAAACCTTAACACTAAAAACTTGACATGTCTTATAGATTATTTATATTTGAAGATCATCCATGCTTGATAATGATGGCCTATTTAGTCATGATCTTGATTTAACTTTTCCTAATATTCCTAAAAATGGATCTTCATGCTTTAGTTATAGGTTTATTGGGACCCTCATCTAGTGGATTACACTTGAATTTTATATATTAATCCTTATTCAATATTTTACTATCCTTTGGTCTAAATTAATTTAAGATTAAATCCATGTTGTGAATGCCTTAAAACCCTCCTTCAGAAACCCTTGCTTAGATCCTTTAGTTTTAATTGAAATTTTATAAGAACAAAATTGGTGGGAGTACTTTTAAAAATGCAATAAACTAAGTTAAATTTTTAAGCTCAAACTTAATCATGTTTTTAACAAAACCAAGCCCTAGCCTCAAAATAATGTTTGGTACCTTTATATTTCACTCTCCTTTATTCCCTTTTATTTTGAAATTAGATCTATCTGTCATGTTTGCAAGGTCCTTTACTTTCCTAGCTTGGCCTCACTTTATGTCTCATGGTCCCTCTTTGTACCTATCCTAAAGTCTTAGTTCTAAGGCCCTATTCATATTTTTAACATAAATGATACCTTATCCATAAGAATTTAGCCTATGTTTTTATGTTGTCCCTATCTCTAACTTAAATATCTTACTTATTCATAAGATCAATAGTTTGTGTGTCATCAAGCAATAAATATTAGATAGAGAAAAAGAGACCCAACACAAAGGGATTTGATCCATTGAGATAATCTTAGTTTAACAAAAGGTCAACCTAGAGTCCATGTTCATGAAAGATCTAAAGTGAAATGATGACATTTGGAAACTTGGTCTAAGTTCATACCACCTCTTATGAGGTCAATATTTATATCCTCCTCCAACATAATAACATATAAAAACACAACTTGAATCACTAGTTGCATAAAAACTTTAAGTATAGGTTAAACAAAGGCCTGAATAAAGTAGACCTAGTGAAAGGGCATCATCTTTAGCCTAGCATAAAAGACCAAATTCCCCCAATGAATATATAGATGTAATTACATTATATTCATGCGAAATAATGGAAGATGCATTACAAACATTGGATAGTGCCTATACATTATATGAAGAAGGATAATAAGAGGAATAACCTCACCTCAAGATTAAATAGAAATTAGAGGTAGAAAAGGACAGAGTAAAGGAGGTATCATTAGACATAGTTCCCATTACTCCCCCATAAAAGAGAAAGGTTTAACTAGCTTTAGTCTCTATAGGAACAAAGATACTTAGACTGACCTTCACTCATTCATTGATTAAGGTAAAATATCTTTAGTGATGATAACCCAATCCGTGGGACACCTATTACTGAGTGGTTTCTATATGGTAAGTTTCAAAAGATACCAACCATGCACCACCATTGTGAAATAATAAAGTCAAAAAACATTCATGTTCATGAGGAACTCAAACCTTAGATTATAAAGCTATAACAAAATGATAAGGATATGAAGATGACTATCCCTAGGGCATTAGGTGGCACCCAAATGGATGATCCTAGAAATTAAAGTGAGGCACAAGTTGAGATCACTACTCCAAAGGTGACTAAATCATTAGTAAGAGTTAGTTTTAATCTAGAGTCTTCCATAATGGAATGAGTGATTGAGAAAAAGGCTATGGTAGGAGGTGAAGTGGACACCTTCTAACTGGTTAAACCATTTATCAGTTTAACTCCATTAGCTAGACAAAATCTAGGATAAGATAAGATATTTTAAGAAAATATCCTTCAAGTATCCCAATCTCAAAGTGATAAGTTGAAAACAATGATCGAGGGTCTACTGCAAGAAAATAAGGAGAAAACCAAATAGATAAAGGCAATCGAAAGGTCATGGGTCTACTTGTCTCCTATGAAGAGAAAATAAGAGATGTTAGGGGAATCAATCAAAGTATGGAAAATGTTGAGAAGGATATTAAGGACTTAGAATACCATGGAAAAGAGATTTTATTTAAACCAATAATTTATCTTTAGTTTATTAATGACTAATACTAAAAAATGAAGATCCTTCTACAAAATCAAGAAGCTACATCAACACTAAGCCCACCAACCAATTAGAAATATTTTCTTCCATATGAATTTTATAATATTAAAAAAATGAAATATTCTCTTATAAAACAATGTCAAAATTTGTCAGTCATTTGGAAAACTCTAGTGTATTCTAGGAACATTGTAAAAAGGATAGTTGTCCTTATATTATACACTTGTAGGTTGATGTAACTGACTAAATGTTTCCTTACATTATATAAAATGAGCATTGTGTATTGTCAAAGGGGGAGAGTTTTTAGAGATAAAACTAATTTTTAGATTTTGGAACAATCTAATACAACCAAGCAATACTGTAAAGTTAATATCAATTGTTTGTGTGAATTGTTATAATGGATTCTCTCTCAATTGTCTATTCTAGGTATTAGATTTGAAGGGTTTTAAGAATTCTAGATGTGTATCTTCAATACAAGGTGGGCCAATTCTAGATTATTTTAATGTATTTTAATGTTCTTCATTTTATTTACTCTATGTAAATATTTGCAAATGATATTATATTGCAATAGTAAATCTTTAAATCAAAATAATTTCTTACTTGTATTTCTTTATATTATCTTTAGATATTTGCCTAGTCTGTAGTAGGATTTGAGCATATGCTATTTTGACATTACACATTGTCTAAATGCATGTTTAATTGGAATATAAACCTTGTCATGATGTTTGAGACAAAAATTATCAATCACACACTTTCTTTCCACTTTACCTTTCCTTTTTCCATCTTTTCTAGCCAAATCATACTAGTTTAAGCCCCCATTATAAATACACATTTAGATTAATATTTAGTTACAATTTGATCATAATTCACTAAGAATAGCATATATGCTTCATACTTTGCATAGATTTTATTATCCATACAATGGTGGCTCTCAACCACCAATCAATATAAATATTGTGGAACGGTCTACACATTCTACCATTATTTCATCACAGGTGACTAGATCACCACACCTTATAATTCATGCTATGAAATATTTTAATCCTAAAATGAGAAGTGTTATTTAAATACTAAGAGCACCTATGATACACTTAGAGGCATCAACACCAATGTGAATCAATAACCTAAATTTGATTTCTTATCATCAAGAGATGCTCCTCCATATGATTATGTTTATCTAATTATAAATAATTAAATTCATATTTTTAAATCAATGCCAAGATAATAGGTCCATCTTACATATATGAAAATTATATTCATATCTTGGAAATGTTTTATTGATATACTATGCATATAACTAGAAACTAGTGTAACCTTATAACTAATATTAGGTCTTGGCATAGTGAATTACATCAAACCTCACACCATGATCCTAAAATTATTTTCATTAGATGAAATAATGTTTTCCTCTTTCATTAAATTTTTCCCCACTTGAAACTAGAGTGCCCATGGAATTGAAATTTAAAGGTTGTACTTATTTTACATTTCTTGAACACATTTGGATTTATAAATGAATGTTTCCTCTTTATTTTTATGGACTTACATTCTAATTAATCACTTAATAAGTAAAATATCAGTAATCTCAAATCATTATTTCTTACCTTCCTTTAAGTTATTTAACATTTACATAGAGATACAAGTAAATATATAATTATCTACATAGAGACAAACATATAAAGAGCTTGTTATTTTTGACCTATTACAAATCCTTGATACAATAAATAGATATAAATTCATGAGTAACAAGATATTGGATCTTGATTCATCCCATAAATATCATTATTCAACTTCTATACCCCAAACTATTTACCCATTACCTTAAAACCTTCTAGTTGCCCCACATATTCTCCTTCTTCAATAACTCTATTTAAGAATGTAATTTTGAATACAATTTATGTATATTATTTAATTTACGACTATATATATAAATTATTAGTATTATAGTATTTTGGTGTGCCTTGGGTTCACAAAATTCCTCATATTCAACCACATACATTTGTGGAAACACTTTTTTCAACTAGTCTAGCATTTAACTTGTTAAATATACCCTAACCCTTTTGTTTGGCATTATAGACCAAATTTTATCTAATGACATATTTTTCATATGTAGGATGACTAATAGTAAATTTATAATTCCTATTAATTTAATATGTTTCAATTTTCATAGAATCAGTCCACTCTTTCTTTTCAATAACTTTTGCATAATTTATAGGTTTGGTAGCCATAGATGACAATACAAACATGGTATTTTAATCATAATCATCATCAATAAAAGACATT